>OMNV01007458.1:3389-14747 GCA_900303265.1 Brotula barbata
ATTCATTAGGAATGCACCTGAGAGAGGAGGGAGGGAGGGAGGGAGGGAGGGAGGGAGAGAGAGAGAGAGAGATAGACAGACAGACAGAGACAGAGAGAGAGAATTAAACCCCTTGAATTAAATTGAGAGAGAGAGAGAGAGAGAGGGGTAGACTTTTGGAGGGGCCCTGGCTGGTCTCCCAGGCAACCCTTCTTCTTTTTCCACAGAAGCCACTCCTGATTCATTCTGTGAACCTTCCTTCACGAACCACAAACACACACGCACACACACGGCTGGTGAGAAGTAACCACACATTTTGGAGCAACAAGTCTTCACCAAATTATTTATATACCAGATGGAACAGGGTTTTCCCCCCTTTTTTTTGTCTTTCTTACAAACACACTGATATAATTGGTGATAACCGGCAGTGATAATTTGCTTTCACTGCTATATATTAGAAGTAGCCTGGAACTTATGTGGCGAGCGGTGATATTAATCAGAAAATGTAATCTCATATTCAGTAAATCCACTGTGTTGAGACGGCAGGCTAATGACTGCCTATTCATCGGGAGAGAGAGAGAGAGAGGACGCCTGCTGAGAAATCTGTGGAAAAATAATGAAGACTACGCCTTCTTTTTTCAATAAAAACACGGCTTCAGAACAAACCACCACACACCTGATAAAGGTTTTACAAGGCTGCTTCTGTCATTTGCCCCGAACGGATTGGTGAAGTTGCTTGATCACCATTTTAAGCAGCCGTGACTTCGGAAAGAGCTTTTTATGGTATAAAAAAAAAATGTTGGGGTATATAAATTCAATTTTTAAGCCCATGACTTCCAATCATTCTAATTAGATTCTGTTCAATTAGAAGATTAGCAGGGCCCATGTAGCTCTAATTGAAACATGCCCTATTGACATTAAAGGCATGGGTGGGCAAATTTCTTGTTCATTAGCTAGAATAGACATGAATTTATGGCTAATCCTGCCGCAGTGTCGTTATCTCCAACAGCTATCTTTAAAAACATTGTCCATCATTCGACAGACAACGGGGTGAACGTTTGTAAAATACACCAAGAAACTGAAACCATGAGATCCCCGGCTGAGGCATGTGTATGTACCGCTGAGACTGCAGGGAAAATGAGGGATGTGAGGGCAGGGGGAGAGGGGGCACACGGCTTCGTCCGCAGTGAGCACACTGAGACAGAAAGGCAGGCCTGGAGAAAAGCACCAGCAACCAGTCCAAATGACACCCTGAGAGACTGGTGTCACAACGCACGCCGCTAATTCCACTACTTGGACACCGCGGTAGGAGCCTGACTCCCACTTACACTGTCAACGGAAAGGTTACTTTTGAAAAATGGGACCCTTGCCGTGGTTTAATTCACTGAGTAACCCCAGGAAGAGAGGCCTTTTCCCCGGGGACGCTGTGCGATTTGGACTTAGATTAGGCGTCTGTTTGGATCCTCTTTCTCCTGCCTCTTTCATACAGACACGTAATCAACTGTGCGCGCACCCTCACACACACCCACGGACGCAGATTCCATTTCAATTTCATTATGTAATGAAGTGGCGAGGAAGCCAGGTGGAGTGCAAACGTATCTTGGAAGAGGTTATGGTCAGTCTGAGCTAACAAACAAACAAACAAACAAACATGATGGCAGGCATCTTCCTTTCAGTGCATCGCACTCCATAAACCTAACACAGTCCTGCGGTTTGGTTCCAGGTATTCAATAATGCGTCTGCTTGTGAACAGTCTTCTTCGAGTCAATTACTGAGCTGACATTGTGTGCTCCTTTAAAGAACAAGGAATCAAAGAACAATAAAATGTCCACCTTCAGGACAAGAGGCAATGAGGCTTCCTCTTGGGCTCAAACAAGCCACAATGGGCTCTGTCTGTCAAATTAATTAACCTGGAAACCTGTTTAATTCCAAGACTTGAATGAAAGGCCTGTGGTTTCCAAGGGGAAGACATAACTGTGGCGCGGGAGGTAATTGCATGTCGAGGTGATTTGTTCTAAAGCACGCAGAACACCCGCCTGCTTAGAGTCATGCATATTCTGTGCAGGGTGAGGTGTTAATGTTAGATCAATGTAAGGGCAGTGTTAGATTAGCAACGTGAAGGTCACACAGCCGCTGGGCCTCCATGTCTCATTTAGTACCATCTGCTTTAGAATAATAAAATCAGGCTAACTACACGTTTTCTTTGTCACCGTGAGCAGAACCCGGCCCGCAAAAAGGAAAAGAGGGTAAACCTTCAAATTCTACACGCGTTCGGCACGAGAAGACAAATCCTTAGCGCGACTGCTGCTGAAGACAAAGCAGGTGCAGCGCAGCCAGGACAATAGACTCTCCACGCTCTCAATTACGGCTGTAATCCATCTGTCATACCTGCTCCATTCTAATTACGTCTCTGTAAAGCCGATGCTCGGCAAACCTTCACGCTCACAAATGTGAAAGATAGACAAATAATACACAAATGACCACCCAAATAAATCACGGTCGGCGCTTGATAAGCCCGTGTTTTTCTCGCAGGTTGTCTCCGCAGTCGATTTATAGCTGCCTGTTACACGACAACACCGTGGCTGTTGGAATTAAAGGGGGATTCTTCTTCTGTGAAGAATGACGGCCAACGGAACGTAATTACGAAATTACGACTCCTGTTGTTTTTCTGCTATTTGATGGGACAACTTCCTGCTCTTGATTAGCCGCCTGCCCGGTGCTGATAATGGGCTGAGGTATTATATGTGACAGGTATAGACCCGGAGGTACTGACCTCCAACCCGCGTGGACCTGCGTTCTTCCTGAGGTGACTCAGCCTTTTGTTTGGCTGGGTGACCTCCTGGTCCGCTGGTCGCCCGTGATAAGCACGTGCAGCTGTGTTAGTTAACTCCGAGGACTTTCGTCTGTTAATTAGTTGGCTTTGCAAGCAGCTCTGGACCTCCGCAAATAGTTTTATCACAAGTATCTTCACAGTGAATTACTCATACGGACGCCACCTTGGGTGCGTGTGTTTAGGGCTGGGGAGACATGTACAGATTGCCTGATCACCTTTCATAAGTGTTATTTATTTGCTTGGAGAAATAAAAACAAAGGCCAGTATGAAAAAAACTGCATTTGCTGGATGGAATAAATACCTGGTATTCCATTCTAATTAACTGCACTGCTCGGAATTGATGTGCTGCTCGTCTCCTATAAAGCACAGAGCTCATAAACATTTATCATTCAGAGTACACTGTATGCAGCTCAACTGTTTTCTTCCTGCCTAATTGCTACGATTACCATTTTTTAGTCAACAGCGGTTACTTGTTGTTTTGGATTCATTTGCCCTCGTGGGATGTATTGTATACGGTACAGAGGATTATTACACGTATATACACTGCACGTGACCCACCTGCACCTTATCTGTTTGAGTCTGCACATCTCAAACCAACTAATGAACAGCCTGCTTATTACAGAGAAGAGGCCGCGTATTTTGTTAGATTTTTGAAAAGCGTACACACAAAAGGCGCGCACACACGCACATTTTCAACATAAATTTGCTTGCCCTGACTTCCCCCTGCTCAGCAATTCATCATGCACATGAATTAATCTGTCTCACTCATTAAGGTAGAAATTAACTCCCCTACAAATTATTGCACGTGGATATCACATAAGATGGGACAATAAATCACCACCCTTATCTCCAAATGCCATCCGCTTAAATCGACACTTACGGTAACTGCCTCATAACCCATATAACAATAGATCACCCCGTTTCACCTGGAGGCTGTGCGTAATTTAAGGAGAGCAGACTGAAACGGCTCCCCACCTTAACGCGTGGACGCCCGAGGAGCACACGGCATGACGGAAATCCCTCGGGTTCGTCTGCTCAGTGAGTTCAATGCTCCAACGGTCCCCTATCCCTCCTGTCTCTCAGCCACAATCTGTCTCCCTGTGGACCCCCAGTGGCCCTGTAGGAACTCTAGCGCTGGAACTGTGGGACGCAAAGGCTGTCTGTTCCCCAGGGATGCTCTCCTCCCGTCACAGCGGATGACTGATCTATTCCAGCTGAGCCCTCCCACTTAGAGAGTCAGCCAAGGTGCATGGGACATTTTCATATATTTCTGTATGTGCATTACAGAAATACCACCTGGGTTCCAACAGTCACACCTTGTTTTGAGTGCCTTTCTCCAAAGAATCACCTCTCAAATGGAAAGAGATTGACAGGAAGCACATTCACTTTCCAGAGTTTGGAGGATGGAATGATTCCGTACTGTAGCATTTTTATGGGCTTCCAACAGCGTCAGGTAGGAGCGAGTCATGTCTACGCGGGGCATAGTGCAACACAGACAGGACGGAATTGCGATGTCTTATGGTTGTTCTGGGATTGAATAAGGCCCAGTTCATTTACTACATATCACATTCTGTTACACGGTTTTCAACAATTACTCATATATCATCCGTGGAGATGGTGGTGGGCGTTTTATGCCCTTCCTATTTCCTCCACCTTTCAGCTCACTTTAAGCTCCACCGTGTCACAATGGCATTTTTCTCCTTCAGGAATTTCCCTTTGCTTTCAAGCTGAAAATCAAATCTATAAATCAAAGGAAATGGGAGAAATACATGAGGACTGAAGGGCATTTAAATCCTTTCAGAGTTTCCATAGGCACTGGGAGCCAAATAAACAGGAAATTAAAATGGAGCTGGAAATGGCAGCAATCCCTCTTTTCGGGGGATTGCAACCAGGCGCATTTCTTATTCCTGTTTCATATTCTATTCTGTTGGGAATGGATCCTCTTCGTGCGTATTTATTTTCCATGAGAAGATGAAGGAATCATATGGCTGGGTACTAAGACTGTACACACTTTCCATCATTACAGACTCCTCGTGCTGATAATATCCTCACTCCTCATCGTGATTATCTGCAGAATGATGAGCACAAAGTACTGTAAAGAGCAATAACCACATCCGGGAGTGAGGGAGCCACTGACCACAACTTACTACTGACTGAGCTGCGGTTCAGCGCAGGGGGCTCTGTGTGAGTAAACAAAAAGAGGAGAGAAAAACATCCGACATCCTATGTGAGCGCCTAATCACGGACAAATCGAAGAAAAGAAATTTGGAACTTCAAACTGAAACTTTATGCGTCATTCAGCTATTGGCGCTGACTTTGGAGAAGTTTAATCAAAGCTAAGCCTGCTGGCACATATATGATGATTTAAGCGATGTTATCGATCAGTATCCCAG
Source organism: Brotula barbata (assembly GCA_900303265.1). Taxonomy (NCBI): domain Eukaryota; kingdom Metazoa; phylum Chordata; class Actinopteri; order Ophidiiformes; family Ophidiidae; genus Brotula; species Brotula barbata. Next base: position 8,595 of record OMNV01007458.1, read on the forward strand.
AGGCCTTTTCATATATTGTCAAAAGCGGTGTTGACATTAAGCATTCATTTCAGGCTTTATTTCCTAATCAAAGTGGAACAAAGAGCTCTGCGCTAATAGAAACAAATGTACTGCTCCTCGTGCTTTGATCAATACTTTCCCATTGGATGTCTGAACGGACAACCTGAAGCCAAAACACCATCACATCAAAAGAGCTGTTGAGCAAAATAATTACAATCACATTCATTTCCTTCCAACTAATTTTACACAATAAATTGGACATCATCAAACTGATGTTATAAATCAGCGGCGCAAACAAAGGCATGAACAAGAAACATGCTTCCCTTTTAAGTGGATGCTCACAATGGAAACCCGGGCGCATGAGTCCATAAATCGCAGCATCAATTATTAACCCAAATCTGTTTTAATGTGCCAAAAGAAACCCCAGAAGACAAGCTAATGCAAGTTACAGGAAATGAGGGGAACGGATAAAATGACCGGTATGGCCCGAGTTGGGCCCCTTTTCACGTTTGAGACGATCTGGAGTGCAGGAAAACATCAAACGCAAGCGCATCCTTTCAGACTTCAGGGGCCATCGGGAGCCATATCAGCAGCAGAAATAACAGAGAATTCCATTCACTTAAGAGAGGAAATATGCTGCTAGATGGAACCTTGTGGGCATGATTGAGGAATTGAGCAGCATCTCGGTCTCACAATGCTTTCGGGATACATGTGTGTCGAAGTTCACGAGGTGATCTGACAGAGCGCTGAAAGGAAATGGCCAACCATTGACCACCTCAGTAATCACAGCTTTGCTGCAGGTTCTAACTGTATCACCATCACAGGCTGAGAACAAAGGCAGATAGAGATGCATTCCCTCCAAGGTCAGCCATTTCCTGTGCATTTTGCGGTAAGCGTTTTCAGCTCTTTATGAAGCTTTTAAAGAGGCTCCCACAGCAGCAACAAATGCTGCTGTTGCCAAGGATGCTGAGTAATTTCAAGCAAAATCAGGTGATAATTTCCGCATTCACTTTAGGAAGAATGATGAATGGAGTCGCAGTGATCAAACCGACCTTCATTTACCTTTATTTAGTGAATCAATTTCATCACGACAGGACACCACGTCTAAGAAAAAAAGGCCCGCTGATTAAAAGAAAAGCTACTGATGCGAACTATTGATGCAACTGTTTTTGATGTTTGCACATTAAATCATTACCAAAAGCAAACTAAACCTTTACAACACTTCCAACCGCTCAGAGTCTGTTGGTGGTTCTTACTTACTTAAGCAATCGGCTTTATTTCAGTGTGATGATCGTCCGAGAGGCTCTCCAGGACATGTTCAGATCTCTTCCTTTATCTGCAGGGGAGAGGAGTGTGAAGCTGTCTTATTAGTGTTTAACTCCACTGCTTAGGTCTGGGAGATTGACAGGAGAGAGAGAAAAAGCGGCGGTGTCGGCTGAGCCATAAACAGTGGCAGTGATAAATATCTGCTGTCACTTCCAACATGACTCACTCGTCTGATTCTCAGCTTTACTACGCACACAGAGAGCCGCAGCAGAGCAAGCATACACTGCTGAGAAATCTTTATCAGATTACAGATAATTGATGCACTCTATAAAATAGCTTATATTACAAGCCAGTTCAGCATCCGCTCACACACCAGCATCAATACAGTTAGACAGCAGCCCTTGTTATGCCTTCAATGAATGGCCAAAACAACACAGAATTCATTTTTATGAAGACTCTAACTGTTTACTCCCGTCCAGCTGTCTCTGTCTTCTAAGTGGTCACAGCAGACCACCAGTGGTCCCCTCAGTTCAGCTGGTGCCATTTAGTACAATGATTCAGATGAAGCAGTATAGGTTCATCCCAGCCGTGCATGCTAAACAACTGTTACAAAGTTTCCGTGTCGTCAGAGCTGTTCATCTGAAAAACTTCCTCAGTTCTAATCAGGGTATAAATTCTGTCCCAGTCTCTGGGATTTAGTGCTCCCACTTGGCCGACCCAGGTATGGAGACCTGTTCCTGCTGAGAGAGAAAATATTAAAATTTTGACTTAGAAACTCATGAATATCAGTTAAAAACTCAAAATTTTGAGTTTGGAAAGTTATAATTATGTCATGAAACATTTAAACTTTTTTAAACTTTAAAATTTAAACTTTCGACTTTACAAATTATGAGAGGATCGCAGCACTGTGGAATCGAAGTGTGTGCAAATTGGGCCTGAGAGCCAAAACTACGAGACGCATGCTCAGACAGTATGTCATGACTATGACTTTCAAAAATTGTGGTTTTCAAAGTATTTGAACTCCAAATTAATTAATTAACACTGCTACCTCATAATTATGACTTTCACACGTTGAAATTTTGAGGTTATATCTCATAATTATGACCTTCCAAAGTCAAAATTTCAGAGTATTGAACTCCTAATTGACAAATTAATCAATTAATTTAATTAATTTATTATGTTTTTAAATCACATAATTATGACTTAATGACTTAGAGTTGAAATTTTGACTTTTCATCCCATTGTTATGATTTTCTAAAGTTGAAATTAGAACTAGTTAGAATGTTCCAAAGTTAAAATTTGAACATTTACTTCTTTTCTATCTTGGCTTCCATCCCAAAGTGGTTACCGCTGAAATAAATGAATCAGGAACAGAAGCTGCAGCAAAATAAAAATTGGTGTTTCAATTTTGAAAATGGAATGTTACTTCCTCCACATTCCCCAGACACAATATTGTGGGACTACCTTGTTAACAGACTCAGTAAAAGGTAATTGTTGTTAGATCAGCCTCCACAGCAACAAACGTCCCTTACAAAAAGCTGAATCTGTGTATCCATGTCCTTGTGTGGGATTTTTGTCTTTTCTGTTGATAACTTGTGTCTATGTAATAATTTATTCCATGTTCATGTTGCTTTCCTCCCACCATAAAAACACATTTAAATGAGGTGGATTAATGAATCTAAATTGCCCATAGCTGTAAGTGTGAGTTATTGTGTGAATCTGTGTTGGCCCTGTGACGACTATCGGTTTTTCCCTGCTGTTATCCCACCGACTGCTGGAATAGGCTCCCCAGTCAAGAATCTAAATGAGAGGGTGAAGAAAGCGAGGGAATTATATGAATTCAGATTAAATATAATTTATGATCAATGCAGCACCGCAATGTCTGTCAGAATCATCACAAACTACCAGCGAGCAAAGATTAGCAGTGGCAAGGTCTTCATGTCCTCTGAGTATTTGAACTCCAAATCAATTAAATAAATAATTCAATAGCACCAAGAGACCTTGAACAGACTTATAATTCAAAATAAATCTACTAATATGCAAACAGCATATCACAGCACATCCATTACAAGTGGCACACATATGGCTGCATAGACATGTTTGTTGTTTGTGGGAGAGGAGTGCCGAATTGGTGAAAGGAAGGGGTATTCAACTGGAGGTCCATGGCCCCCTTGTGGTCCATGGAGGTGTTGTCAGATATATATTTTTTAATCTTGTTTAAGAATAATCAAATCCGTCCATGTGGGGGTGGAGCCTTACCCAGCAGTCATTGGGTGAAAAGCATGGTACCACCAGGTACACCCTGGACAGGTCACCAGTATATCACAGGGCTGAGACAGAGAGACAGACAACTCAATCACACCTATGAGCAATTCAGATACTACAATGCACCTGAGCTGCAGGTCTTCGATGGTGGGAGGAAACCGGACTCCGCGGTGGAAACATGCAAACTCCACACAGAAAGGGTCAGCCCGGGACTCAAACTCATGACCCAGCTAGATCAAATGTTGCAGCTGCATCCCTCTGTCAGAGTGGATTTCCCACCTAATTATACTTGAAGAATGAGTAAATTGCTAGACTGGAGACAGAAACGGACACGAGACTGTCCCTGTCCACCATTGGACTGACAAGGAAAGACAGCTTGTGTTTAACTCACCACACACAGAAATCTCACTAATAAGTAAGAAAAAAACCTAATCTTAGCTAATCATACTTACAAGCCCCCATAAACCTGATAATCCATTTTTTGATTTACTCTCTACAGCTCAGGGAAATTTAAACAGAGAGGAACACACAGTGGGACTGGTAGTGCTCTGGAATCCATCCATTATATACAAAAAAAAAAAAAGTCCCTGTACGCCACCTACATGCAGAGCACATATGCTGCCAACAGCATTCCATAAAAATATTCCACACCTCCTCCCAAAGTTAACCCAGCTGCATTCAAAAGGTTGGTCTTGGTGAATGCATCAAGCATGGGTGAGAAGAGGAGCAGAATCATACTCTAATCTTATCACCGCTCACATGAGCACGCTCTCAACTTACCAAAAAGCCACTTTGTTTGTTGAAAACGTGCCAACTGGCATAAAAGCAGCTGCTATCTGTGCAGTCTCAAGGGGCTGGTTAATTTTAGAAAGATAATCTCCTGCAATATGCAGAGGGATTAAGAGTGTAAAAAAAATCCAGTGTGTGCAGATGAGGCTGCATGGGCATCGGTTACAAGGAGCAATCAATCCGTTTTAGGAAGGGACAAATCATGGTATGATAATCAGTAGGCAGAACAGGAAAAACAAACAGCAGTTGTTCAATGGAATGTCTGAGTGTTCTGCCAGACCCGCTCTTTGTGAGCCACAAATGATGATCGTGATTATGGCAGTTCATCTTTAGCTATTAGCAATGTCTCCCAAGGCTGTCTGCAGTATTATCCCCAAAGATACCTGGGGGAGAGCGATGCCACATTGTAGCTACCATAGTGCTGTCCGCGGCTTAATCAGTCGCATTTGCATATGAAAGATAAAAGTAACCCTCATCAGAGGGAGGTTCTTCACCTGCGGCCTTTTTTTTTTGTCATTTCCAAGCAGGGCTTCTCTTATTAAATGCTCCCTTGATGACACTCACCTTGCCAGAGAGAACAAACGTGACCGTTGCACTGTCGCACACGGGGAGGCCATTCAACAGGACTCAGATAAAAGTGGGATGTGACACAGAAAATAAGGACCCGAGTTAGGTTTGGCCACACATGGTAGGTACATGGAGCAGAGCTGCTACGATGCAAGCGAAATCAAGCAAACGACCAGTTCCAGGTGAATAACGGCATGTTGATTCGGAGGAATCAGGTTAAAAATCTGCAGGAACACAACAAGCCAGGCCTGGCCGGGCCACCCGCCTGATTATTGGGCTGCAGCCAAGGTTTTCAAAACCTACCCAGGGGTAAAAGCAGGGCTTCCCCTGCTGTTTCTCTGCTGCGCTTGAACACAACACACAACACAGGAAGGAAATACATTTAATGATGCTCCCCTGACAACGGGGAAACCGTTCCTCTGTCAGAGGGATTTGTGTCGCATTATAACAACCCCGAGCAGCACGGAAACAGGTTTCAAAAGATTCCTTAATGCCTGGATTGTGGAGTCAACATCTTTCCTCTCATGGACCCTTCTGAATAAGATTAGCAAATTTACCCTGGCAGACAAACGTGACAATTTGCCAGTGCAGGAGCTGCTTCTGCTGAGGATTCCGAGGTGGCCAGGGCCGATAAGACGACAGCCAGGACAGGAAGATGAAAAAAGCAGCATGAAAAGAAGATGACGGAAATCAGAGAGCGTAGAAAACCCGATGCTTCTTTTTATCATATTTTAGGCATGGTTCCACCAACAGAGGGGACTTTTAAGCACTGGTGACCCATCCACAATAGTCTTGACCCCCTTTTCATGCTTTCTAGGAGATGATAGAGGTTTGTCATTTACCACATTTCTCCTTCGTCAGCCGCAGCACCGGATTCCATACCCATGAAAGAAGAGTATTGAGGCGTGTGTGTGTGTGTGAGTGTGTGAGTGCATGTGTGCGTCTGTAGCTACAGAGAGAAAGTAGCATGGCTGATCAAGTTGTACGTGGTGTCTTAAATCTGCGACAGGAGAAAAGCGATTGGTCATTGAATTTACCACCAGACTTAAAATTCATGGGGGATTATTCACTATATTTACCCAGAATTTGAATGGTTTTTATTCCACCCATTTTTCTTTTCTTTTCCCTTTTACTGCACCGACTTAGCACTGCTGCACAGCGGTGCGACACGAAGCTTTGTGCAGGTCTGGGGCGACGGTTTGACATGGGCAGGCATTATGAATTTACCTGTGATAGGTGACAGCGGAGGAAGCTGGCATTATTCAG
>OMNV01007461.1:1565-32615 GCA_900303265.1 Brotula barbata
GGCTGCGATACTAACACACAGGGGGGAGGGAAGGAGAGAAGAAGGGGGGCGGGGAGCATCTAAGGTGTCCTCCAGAGTTCACAGGCAACGTTAACTTCGAATATTTATTACTATTATTATTATTATTATTATTGGTTTTTTTGACTGTCTTGGAGTCATTTTCTTCTTCGGTGGTGTTTCGGCAGATGAACAACAATAAGTAAGTACAATTTATAAGTGGAATGGGAAAATTCGTAAACATGCAACAACATATTCAGGTCATATAAATTATAATATACGTTTAAAAGGCTGAAATAAAAAAATAAATAAAATAAAAATATCTTGAGAGTCGGCAATGGTTATGTCAGTAGATTAGGGCCTACTGTTTGCTAGTGCGTAGCTTTGAATGGATATGGTCCGTACTGTGTATACTTTATTTTAAGGCTGCCCCTGAAAATTGTTTTCAAAAATCCATTAACGCACTTGTTATTTCCCTCATTAACCTATTAATCGGACCCTGTGTCTATCTTCATTAATTTTATTTATTTTACTTTATGTTCCAGCTAGCGTTTCCCAATATACCGTTGGTATCAAGATGCATTCTGGGTAAATTTGCATACAATGATACCCCAGAGGTCTAGATTATTGACAAATTTAAGGTAGTTTAAAATGAAATATCTTGAAAAACAAAATACTAGCTGTAAGGAATATTACGATTTTTTTTCCATCACTCTCAAATTATGAGGATTTTTTAATGCCTTTTGTGGCTCTTGATAGAAGTTTGAGACGTGCTCTTGTAACCGAAGATAGTGTCAAAATTTATTACTCAAATTTTCACAATTGGACTGCTTCTGCAATCCATGTCTATATCGTTATAGGTCACATTTAAACCTGAAGAATCATTTGTCCCGGACCATGGCTGTTCTTGTGGTCAGTGGGGTTGTAAAGGTCACTGTTGGGGGGCAAAGGTTTTGCAACATTTTGCTAATGGAGAAGTGAATCAAAAACATTGCGTAGGACACACAGGCTGACCTTTGTCTCTGCGCAGGACAGAGGAGGAGGGACTGGAGTTTGCCAGCGCCAGAGGAATACAATACCATCTTTGAGTGAATGATTCAAAGCTGTTTCAATCTTCCTCTGTGGCTCTTATAGGAGTTGACTGAATGAAAAAAGTTCAAAAATGATCCTGACCAGTAGCAGTATCCATCTTTAAAAGATCCCCATAGCCCATAATGTTTTTTATTTGAGAAAGGATGGAATTAGACTATACCAAGTCAAATTACATAATTCACAGCTTTATGTAATATGGCAAAACTCCCAGCCGTCATCAGCTATACTTCAAATTGTTTATTTTCATATCAGCCCCTGGTGATCTGAGAGCTTAGAGTAGATGGCTGGCTGCAGTTAAAAGGGGGCGGTAAGTGCTGCCTGAAATGAATACGAAAAGCAGCTGGGTTTATCTTCACTCCCTCTCTGACATGTGCTGCAAAGAGAAAACAGGTGACCAAGGAATGTATGTTGAAACCAAATGTAATACTGGAGCTCAGATGATTTGCTGCCACTCAGGGCAATCTGCATTTTAAGGATATGTTTTATTTAGTATGAGATTTTAAAGTTCTTCTTCTTGATCTGTAGATTTGCACTCCCCTCAAACAGACACATAAACACCATTATTTGACTGCTCTGTGGATAAGAATGGAAGTTACATGTTGACATTGTAGATGTGAAGCAAAGACGGATAGGCATATATAACTTGTGTGTACAAGCAAAACTAGCCTAATTTTCCTGTTAATCTGGATAGGGTTATCAGAAAAGTGCCAAAATGTAAATATAACAGAAGGATGCGGAGTCAGAAACATACACACAATGAATTAGAGAGGAATACAGTAATACAGCGAGGTGTAGAGTTCCAATGTAGGTATATGAACTCTATGGCTGAACCCCAGTCTTCAGATACACCAGTCGGATATATTTAGAGCACGTAGTTGTCAGTGTATCCATGTTACAAGGCAGGCCACAATTATTCTCAACAGTGAACAGGCCAATGCTGCTCTGAGATCAGTTAGAGGAGAATGCATGCGTGTCGACTGGTGCAGCACAGGATTAACACATATTAGATGTATATGTATAAATAGTGTATCATGGCTTTTTCATATTATAAGAGCAGTTCATAGAGCTGCAACAGAAGAAGCTGTTGCATCTACACAGCCGCTTTCATGGCCGATGTTCAAAATGCTCTCATGACTCTTTTGAAGGCATGAGTCAGGTTTCTCAGATGATAATGAAACAAGGTGGGAACTATTGGAAAGAAAGAGTGAGGGTAGGACCTGCTGTATCTTTCAAAGTGCTGAAAAGTGTGAATAAAAGCAAAAGTATGTGATTGGCAGTGATAATATTTTGATCAGGCAATGATCTATTTAAAAGTTATTGTTTTAAAGTTGACCCACTTTAAAATCTTATTTTTAGTAGTTTGTATGGGTCCCTGCTGCTGTAGCAGTGCCAGCTACACTGATATGTTCTCAAACATAAACCGATAGCAGCCTGTCTGTCTCATCTTTAGACTGCCCTCTGCCTAATGCAATGAAAGCCAGAAGAAACATGAATCAGTATGGGGAAAAAAGACTGCAAGCTGTCTAACGAGCACTTAGGTACTATAGAAAAGCAGCGCCATCTAGTGGTAATTGCTGACTTCTTGCATCTACCGTTCTCTCTCAGCACAACAGAGAAGGTTTAGGTACCTTCAATACCCTTCTTGGATAGAGCTCTTGACGTAGATGCTTATGTAGATATGATGTCTATTGTTTACTACACTCAGGCTTGTGACTGAGGTGCATGCACACACCATGCACCCCAGGGGATAGCGCCAAAACGTTTTGCACAATCAGCAGACCTTGCAGTTTCACATGATTAACCCTTGAGATTACCATGTGAAAATGCACAAACAATATTTTGTAAAAATTATAAATGATAATAAATAATTTAAAATCTCAAAAATTGTAGAGAATATAGACACTATCTCAAAATCCATTGTAGAAGCCAGTTTAGGACATGGTAATTTCCTGTAAATTGTAGAGGTGTTGGGTAACATTTTATGCAGAATTATATGGAAACTTAACTATGCAATTTCACCATTTTAGTAGAATTTAAAATAAATCTTTATTTTGGTGCAGTTTAAAACGTTAACTCACCATGCAACATGGTAGTTGATTTGCAGATAAACAACCCTTAAAAAGTCAATTGAATATCAATTAATAAGGGAGTCTCAAACATGAAGTGTTGTTGTATTCTACTGTACGCTATATTTTCTGTCATCAGAATAGGTTGTCAATCATTAATAGTGAAGATCATTGTGTTTGTTTTGAATTACTTCCATTTTAGATCACACAAGTAATGACAACCAGCTAGCTTTAGCATTAGCAGTAAAATAAAGGCCCAAAAACCGCTGCTGGATTTATAGCATCGCGGCCAATCAGCGTTGGTGGTGAAATCACGTGTGCGCGGTAGGCCAATGGGAAGCGGTGGATTGAACCCTTTGCCGCACCCTTTTGGGATCATGGTGGATGGGCGGAGCAGCGCAGGAACGAGACGCGCAGATAAACGGACTGTGAAAGCATCAGGGACTGGATAAAATTAGTGAAAATTGCAAATCCGCTTTCACCGAATCACTCATCCTATTTGATCGCTTCACCAAATAGCGGGTAAGCACTGAAAGTGTCGCTGTGATGTTTCCCTAACGCGGGGTTTTCCGGTTCCCTTTAAATGCTACAATCTTTCTCCTTGTAGTGTTTCAGTGTGGCGAGGGTTCACTCTTTGGCTGCCGTGTTTTATTCGATCGGCTTCTCTGCAGAGGTTTGCTCGTTTTGTTCTGTGTTTACTACAACGTGACCTTACTCTGCAGTATTTGGGTTTGGTTTTATGGAACCATGGGCACCGAACGGAACCACGATAGCCTCACGCAATGCATTGCGCACGTAGTGTTGTAAATAAGTATCGAGAGCCCGAGTAGGCCTGTTGTATATGCTGCATTATTTCACATAGATCTATTGAACATCGATATTTTCCCTCAAATTTTAACCGGATCTTAATCGGTTAGTTGTGTTTTTGGCCCGGGTGTGTTTATATCCAGACAAGACGATGGAGTTGGGCTGTGTCTTGTTGTTACCGTTGATGGAGCAGTTTCCTGTTTAAGGTCAGATAGCTCTCCGTCTCGCACAATACACAAAAATGTAGGAGTTGGTCATGCGATCATCACGTTAAGGTAAAATTCATAGTGTGTGGTCAATCCGACATGTGCCCCTTTTGTGAATCGTAAAAAGTGTCCAACTTGTGATTGTGGGATGCACAGGAGCATTAATGACTTGGAATAACGGTGGGTGGAGAAGCCTGGGTTCCACATATGTAAACCCCTTGCACTAAAGTAAAATTTATAAGATTACTAATGTGAAAATATCTATTAAATTAATCTTCAGTCCTGTTAATAATTCTGTTGCCTTACAGTGAACTTCCTTCCCAATTTACCAGGTTTGAGAGGCTTGTTTACGGAACAGTTATCACATGTTTGCATTTTTGGATGAGGACTCCCCTCATGAAAGCCAGGACATACTGCAATGTTGTTTTCTTTTCAGTGAAAGCTAATATCACTCCCCAAAGCCCCAAATTTGACTTATTCCAGTAATAACTGGCATTGCAGCAAAAAAAGTTTGCATCAGAGCCAGAGCTGAGTGAAATATAATAGCTCTGACTGGGTGTCTTCATTGATAAATGTGACACAACTTTGACTACTTTTTGAAGCTATTCCAAACAGAGAAGTAGTAACATAACTGTGCAACAAGTAGAGGTTTTGTGCATTTTGATCTGGTAAGCCTTTAGCTAAGTACAAGATTTACTTTAATGCAGATTCAAAGATGAGGAAAAGATGGCCATAAAAATTTGTTATAACAATATGAGGGCATTAGACGAACATCTCAATACAATATTACATCAACGTAGCAATCACTTCTCATCGTACTGTCAGCTGTGGATTGATTGGTGGAGTGTGTCGGAGTGTCATACAGTCTGTGATGTTCAACGATGGCTATGGCAAATAATGAAACATAGGCCAAAACTGGAGAACATAGCCACTAATTTGTTGCATTCCGTCTGTAATGAAGTCCTTCACCCTTTTATGTGGATTAAATTTTTTAGTGTGTGTGTGTGTCATGTTATGACCAGCTCGTTCAGGCCATCACAGGCATGTGTTGCTAACTTCCTGGGTTCAGTGATTCTGTTAAAATAAGGGGCACACCCAAATGACATGTTGCTGTTCTCTCTGGGGTCATATCAACGCCCTCAGTACAAAACTACACACACAAACCCAGCTTTGATTGTTTTACCTCCTACTCCCCACACCCCGGCCAGCAGTGCAGCTGAAAATGTCTTCTTCAATAAATTTCTTATCCATTTCTCCCTCTCCCTCTTTCACTTTCCCCTTGTAATCAGCTAGTATTATAAAATTGAACTCACAAAAGACAACGTCACAATACTTCTGTTTTTGTCCGTCTTGGGTTCCATACTTGTACACTTACACTGTACAGGGTGGGGTGTGTTGTTTCAGAGAGTGATCTCCCATCTGCCCCTGTCTCTTGTACAACATGTGACAACTAGATAAACCCAGAGCACCCTTCCTATGCTAACATACGCCTCACTTCAACCTGACCTCGACAACCAGAGGCAGATAAGGCCTTTCCCATGCCGGGGGTCCCAGCCAGCCACACATTTTCACATCTCACAAATGAAATATTTTCTTCATTGTGAGTGATCTCATTGGCCTTAATTCAATGTGAGTTTAATCCTAAACAGATTAATGGGTACTTCAGAAGTGATGAAAATATGCAAGAATTAGTTCTATTATTTTTTCATGTATATTATTTTAAATTGAGTTGTCTTTTTAAAAAAATCACCCTGGTTTTTTGCTGTCTGTCACTCGATCCCACTAACTGTATTTGCATCTTTAGCACAAACACCTCCACTCTGTGTTGCTTATAGGGCTGAATGATGTAATCGCTATATGTCGTTTATGCAATCTGTACACTCAAGAGGGCTACAACAACACAACAACAACATCAAGAGCAGTGTTGCAAACAAGTGCAGAAAGAGCTGAAAGTGACCAATCTTGGTCATGGATACCAATATGACACAAGCCTGACAATTCCATAGTTATCCACAGTTACTTATGTTAAATACGCACCACAACCAATCCAAATGAATGATTATGTGGTAAGTTAAATAAGTGTCTGTGAAGATTCTCAGTCATCCAGGTCATGATTATCCAAAAAGGGTTGAATTGAAAGCAAGCAATTTAAACAGATTGGTCTCTCAAAAACTATTCTTTAGACCGAGGCTGAGTCACGCTTGATCTGGCGGTGTGGTGTATAGATTGCCAATGATTGAATATATAAATAGAATTAAATAGGTGTAGAAAAAGAACAAAGTCACAATTTTTCCTTAAATGTGAGTATGGAATTTGAATTGCTAAGGGGACAAAGCGAGGCAGCACAACTTGGATACACCAGATTTATTGCTTGGTAATATTTTAAGATTTCTCTGTGCTGGCTATTCACGGCGGTGTGCATAAGACGGTGCTACCTAATGCATTCCTGCCAGCCACACATGGGCGCATACATTCACACCCCCACATAACAGCAGTTGCTAGTGGATTCTTATATCCCAGTAATGACAAGCATCCAGCTCACACATATAAAGAGCCTGGTCTAACTGACCCTCTTGAATGACCGAACCGAGAACCACACACACACACACACACACACACACACATACACAGTGAGGGTGCTATACAAAACACCAGTGGAAGTTTGAGGCCATCTTTTTACCCATAATATAATGATCTTTTTACTGGTGAGTGACAGGCGTATTTTTGGAGCGAGCTAAATGGATCCTTTCTCAGATTGCTTTTGGTTTGAAGAGAGCTTAGTCACGGGGAATAAATGTTTTTAGTGCCAGTTTTCAGCAAACAGAATTGTAATGAAGTTGAATTATGTACAGTAAAGTCAAGCCAGGCTCTGTGAGGTTTTCAAAGAGTCTGACACCTAAGAGAGATGGGTGCTACTCCCACTCCGCCATTTTCTATTAACAACATTTCCATTATGCACTTTACTATGATTGTGAAGACTAGAAATATCCACAGTATGTTGTCTGATTTCATAGAGGTGATAATCTGATGGAAACTGATTGATTTGATTTGAGTTGCGGCAGGACTACAAATTGTGAATTTAACATAGGGAAGAATAAAAAGATGACCTTGTGGAAACTGCTGCTGCCAGTGGTGTTTGCAATGTTAAATCATATTCACAAATGTAACTGGGGTTGACAATACATCACACAGCAGTCTTTAGTGTACTGCATTGAATTTTAACACCAACACTGGCTTCAAAAATTAAAATAGATGTCAACAATGTCAACAAATAGAACTGGACTTCATGTTAGAAGTGTTTGTGCAGCCAACAGTGATTAAGTCAGTCCAGTATGGTCTGGGTGGTCTTATCCTGGTGCTGATGTAGAGATGAAGACTGATACTCGAATCCAGCTGCATTCCTTCAAACCCCACTTCAGATTTTTATACATCATCCCGAACCTGTGGGGCGCCAATTGGTTGTTGAGGCAGGTATCACAGGGCCAGTACCACATACTACTGTCACATATGAAGCTAGGGCCACACCCTTGCGATGATCAATGCATATTATTACACAAGCGTTCAGTCTTCTGTCTCTCCTTCAGGCAGTTCAGGCTGGAGGGATGAAGATATTTCCCAACATTGGCCATAAAGCTACTCTGCACTCGTGCATACAACATCACAAGAGATTCAGTCACATTAACATTTCTAACTAGGGTGCAGTTCTCTGTTTGCATCTTGATAACAGAACAAGGACTTTTCACAGTAAAACAGCCTGTTGTATGTTTTGAAAAGGATCATTAACCCTGTGCCTCAAAAAGCATATAATTGAAATGATTAGTGTTTAATTAACATGACTTCATCGCTATGTGGAATAAAAGATGCCATTTTATTCAGTATGCCAGTATGTGGCAGCGTCCACACCTGGATCCAGCTCCACATCCCAGCTGTTGAGTGAATGTTTTGGGTCCAGCACGAAGTGTGTGACACATTACTTTGGCAGCCTGGGCCTTGTGACACTGACTGTGTTTGCAGGGAGATGTTGGCTTACAGCTGTTCTTACATAACTGTAATCTATCTAAGACTATCCTGTGTTTCCATGGTAATCTGTTTGGTTGCCATGGCAATTGCACTGTTAACAGGAGTTGAGCCCCCGCACTCGCATTTCTGAGGAGAGATGAGGGATGGCAACATTCCACCCAGAGAATGGACTTTTTGTTACAGACAGCACAATCGGAAATGAATTTACCAAAGTAATTGCTCTTGTAGGAAACATTTGAATGGCCTCATTTGTACATGTTCTCTTTAATCTCTTCTACATGTGGATCTGACTTCATTGCAGTCACAAAGTATATAAATTGTCAGATATTTGATATATACTGGTCTATCTCTATATCTCTCTCTTGCTTTTCCTGCTTTTCCGAGTTTTAGTTATGAAGAAGTTTAGAAGCAACATTAAACATACAGTATATATCAAAGGCAGTGTTCGAGTCGAGCTGATCCCATGGTAGTCCATACAGACCAATCAAAGCATCCAAAGTACTTTAATGCAGATAATTGAAGGATTGTGGATGATCAAGTGCAGCATTCAAATAAACTACTATTCTGGGCTCTCCTCTGAGTATCAAACCAAAAGAGTTTCTCTTTTCAATGCGATACAACCATGTTAGTAAAAGATTGGAGAGCAGGCCGATGTACTTATATTATACCTTATATTTTCTATTCACTTATATGTATAATCCGCGATTTGCGATTGCCACCTTCTCACCTGTTGAAATAAACAGCTCCCTGGGGGTCAACGCACCTCTGTGTGATTCAGGATGACTAATTGTTGTAGATGTAAAGGCAACTTAAGTGAAGTGAATCCCAACCAAAACAGGCTCCTGTTCTGAAGGTCTGGATGGAAAGAGAGCAGCTGGCTCTTATATTCTGTAAATCTCCAAAGACAAACAAAGCTTAGTAATATTTTACATTTTTCAAATGAAGTCAACAATAAACTAAAGATGTGTAATAATCAGAATAAATTCTTTTCCTGTAACTTCTGAAATGACAAAAATTCAAACCTTGATTGAACCTGAGATCTGAGAAAATGCTGGTTTTGAAGTTGTCAAAAAGTTGAAAGCTAACAAAGCGTTTTGAAACAGAGAGAGGGCCTGTTAGCTCTCAGCATGCTACTGGATGCTTTCCGTTCGCTCTGTAGTTGTCATGGTAGTTTTGGCAGAACATTTATATTGATGCGTACTAATGGTGTACATCTTCTGCCAGAGCCACCCCCCCTCCATTAACCATGTATGCTTACACACATACACACACATTTATCCTCTGTCTCATTCAGTCAACCCTTTGTTGCCTACACTGGCAAGGCAATTACTTTGTGATAGACTGACGGAGGGCATTTATCCTCAGATACACCCAGTCACCAGGCTGGGTGTGGATCTACTGGAAATCTGTCTCTTCTCTTTCTCTCTCTGTCCATCATTCTCCCCTCTCTTGTTGTCATTGATTCTTTTGGTTTGCTGTGAACACAGATCAGAAGGCCAGGTTAACAGTTAATGCTTCTTGGTGGTTTTTTCTCCATAAATGCGGTGTGTTTTAGCTGATTTGCTCTTCGACCTGTAGCCATATTTCCTTTCTATTTCCTTTGCCTAGCCTTGGCAGTTGAGTGGTGCTGTGATTCCAGGAAACTGATTGAGGAAATCAATTAAAAGACGGAGCTTCAATCACAGGAAGTAGTGGGTGGTGGCTGATTGGCACTCAGGTCTGGCTGTTTACAGTCTCAGTTTAGGTAAACAAAGATGAGCACAGCTGTTGGTAATTCCGTGTATCCTAATGGCTTCTTCGTGATATTGGTTTTTGTTATCTATTTTGATAACAACAAACAGAATCTCAACTGGGCAATGTACTGGAAATTGATGTGTTTTCATTCTGATTCATTCGTTATGTCTTCCTTCCCCCACTGCAGGAGGCCAGCCCAGGATGAACGGAGACTCAGGTGCTGGGGTGGTGACAGCCCCCCCTCCCACGGCGCCACACAAGGAGCGGTATTTTGACCGTGTGGATGAGAGCAGCCCAGAGTACCAGAGAGAGAGGAATATGGCCCCTGACCTGCGGCAGGACTTCAACATGATGGAGCAAAAAAAGAGGGTCTCCATGATTCTACACAGCCCGGTTTGTGGGATTGATAACTGAGCTTTAGAGTTCTTTTCTTTCCATTCATCTTTATTTATCCAGAGAAGACCTCATCGAGATTAAGAAAGATGAGCAGCACAAGACAGAGAAATTACAAAGAACAAATGTTTACAAACACATAAAGAATATTAATTTAAATTAAAACAAATTAAAAGGTCATTTAAAGCACTGGCAGTGTGAGCTGTTGTTTTCAGCTACCTTAAGAAGAGCTTTAACTATCACTATTAATCAGCTTGAAAGTTAAATTGCACATTTCCTTCGATTGTGAAATGCAACATACTGAATAGGACAGCTTTTGGAATGTTTACACTAGTGTGTTATTGCAAAACTTGTTTGGTAACAACAAGAAGGCAATGCTACATGTAGCCATGATGCTAATTTGTAGCTAGCAAGGCTATGTAAAATTGCAGTTATCAAGTTCAGTGGACGTCAATAATATAATGTACCATAGAACACCAGACCTGTGCATTACAGAGAAAGGTGTAACAATACAGGTTATTTTAGTGTGATATTGTGTTTTTCTTGTTGTTTTCTTGTTGTTGTTTTTTTTCTTTTTTGGAGAAATTTACATTATATCACTGTTATTATACATTGTATGCTACAGATCATAATTGTGAGGAGGGTGCAGTTGTTTTGTTGTGTAATTTAAAGGATTGTAGCAGTGTTTTTACATGTTTTATCCTGTATATTGTTGCTGAATGCAGCTCTAATATAAAAGCCTTGAAGTATTACCACAGCATAGTCTTTCAAGTTGTCCTGCTCACTAGAGTATCACAGCTTTAAAAGGGGGAACTCAAAACAATTTTAAGACATCAATGTCTATGACATCACAGGAAGAATTACATCATGGTGATGATGAAGACCCTAGTTTGAAAATTAAAGCCACTGCTACATGGTGGTGCTCGTAGACCAGCACAGTGCTCCCCAAGACCAATAGTGGATTTACTCCTTAAATCAAAGTTAATCTGATAGATTACCTATTATATCTCGCACAAATGTTCACCCCATTTTTTTGTGCTGTAAATTCATCTTCATCCTTACAAGGACTATAAACCAGAAGCTACACAAAGGTAGCAAAATCACAATTTACAAATGTAATAGTTTGACGTGTGCATGACTTTGTAAATTGGCTAAAACATGCAAAAACTTTCTAAGATTAGAATTTAGATGAAGAGCATCCTAAACTCTAAACCTCAAATGAGCTTTACCTGTAACTGTTTTCCTGTGCACTTATTTTTGTCAATTTTTGTTTTTATTTTTTATTTTTTATTTCTGTGTGTCTGTGTCCATCACTGGACAGGCATTCTGCGAGGAGCTGGAGACAATGATCCAGGACCAGCTGAAGAAGGGAAAGACTCCCACCAGCTTGTTGGCTCTGCAGCAGATTGCTGACTTCATGACCACCAGCATGCCCTCCATGTGTCCTACTACTCCACAAGGAGGCATGGCGTCACTTAGCATGAGTAAGTCAAGAAGAGAAGACAATTATTGTGTATGACTTTTTGACCCCAGACCTGCTTTGTCTTTGCTCAGCAATGGTAATGCAGTGCATGCCAGAATTCATTTCAGGACAAAAAAGTGTCCAGTTCTGTCCCAGTAGAGTGTAACTTATTGTTTTGACATGTAAGTGCAACATCCCTGCCTTTTGCTGACCATTTCCTCTCCTCAGGTCTGGGCATGGTGACTCCAGTGAACGACCTACGTGGGTCAGACTCTATTTCCTATGACAAAGGCGAGAAGCAGCTTCGATGCAAGCTGGCTGCCTTATATCGGCTCACAGACTTGTTTGGCTGGTCCCAGCTCATCTACAACCACCTCACCGTAAGATGACCTTCAGTGTTTCTATCACAGCAGCGGCATAAATCTATAATCCTGTTATTCATAATGAGTAGTGCTTACTTTGTAATTGAGCTTGAGAAATGTCGACTTAATTCTGTGCATTATGCAATTCAGTTTGACTTAATTTCCTCGTGATAGTGAAGGCTAACAGGTTTGTCCTGGTCCTGCAGGTCAGGGTGAACTCAGACCAGGAGCGCTTCCTATTAGTCCCATTAGGCCTCATGTACAGTGAAGTCACTGCGTCCAGTCTGGTAAGAATTTCTACTTTACATGCACACACAAAACCAAGTTAAGGAAAATAACCTAGTTTATCCAGAAACCTAGTTACACTGAAACCGACACATTACAGTGATCAGTAACCTGATTTCTCACTCAGCAAAGGGCTCTGAATGCAGCATCACGTACATTGGACCTTTTGGCAATGCGAAAACGGAGATGGATCCCTGTTCTTTTGAATTATGAAGTTGCTGATGCCCTTAGGATTTTTCACTTGCACCTCACTTATTTAACAACCACTGTATTTATTTATCAACACACAACAATTGTGTAATCTTTCATTATTTTCAACATGTGATTTGTCTCTGTATTGCTCCAAAAATGTGAGGAGTTGTTGTGGTTGCTACTCGTGCCATATCTAGCGATGTAACTTGCCGTAACTTCTACCCTGTTTTTAATCCTATATTCACTAATCAAAAATGATAGACTACACTAAAGTGTTTCAACGCCATTGTGAATCGTCGCCAGCCTAACTAGACCTGCAGTTACTGCATGTAATGCTCTTTTGTTTCATCTCCAGGTTAAGATAGACTTTCAAGGTGAGATAGTGGACCGAGGAAGCACCAACCTGGGAATCAGCAAGGCTGGTTTCACCCTCCATTCTGCCATCTATACTTCACGTCCTGACGTCAAGTGTATCGTACACATACATACAAGCGCGGGTGCTGCGGTAAGGGACAGAGTACATTAAGAATAAGTAGATAAAACAGCGCAATACAAGGAGAACGGATGTAGTATGGCCTTTGTTTGTTCTCAGGTGTCAGCAATGAAATGTGGTTTGTTGCCAATCTCACCGGAGGCACTGGCTCTGGGTGAAGTGCGCTACCATGACTACGAGGGCATAGTGGTGAATGATGAAGAACGTATTCACATACAGAACAACCTGGGGCCTACCAGCAAGGTAACATCTGCACCAGTGTATGAGCATCATAATGAGAACAAATGATGAAAGGTTTGATGTTTTATGCTCACGAGATCTGACCTGCTCAAGCCTCCGTTCATAATCGATGAAGGTGGAAACAAGGGGAATGTCCTGTTTTCTTCAATTCTGTACGATTAGTCCAAATAAAATCAATATGTGTTTATGAAATCATGAAACATAGATAATTTTGTAAATTAATGTCTAATGTATATTAACTGGTTTTAAGATATAACCAAGGCGAAGTTAACAACTTGCGTTGTTAAATTTATTCCATTAAATGTTTACATTAATGGTGTGATTCATAAAGTACCAAAAAAATTGTTTGATTTAAATGATGAAATGATTTAAGTATTTTATTTGCTTTGTACAAAGCTGTCTTTCTGATGCTCGTGCACTTTTTCTAGGTGCTTATACTGAGGAACCATGGTTTGGTGACTGTAGGTGAGACAGTGGAGGAAGCTTTCTTCTACCTTCACAATCTGGTCGCAGCCTGTGAGATACAGGTAGGACGCACACATTCACACTGATCCTTAAAGTTAGCATATATTTTAGGATTCTCTCCATCCCTCCATCGCAATATGGTTGATGTTCTCATTCCATCACAAGCCATCACTACAGTGTATGATGAAGTGGGGTAAGAGAAAAGAACAAAGGACCTCGATTCCCAGCTTGTCACTAGGGTGAGCTGGGAATCTTTGAAGGAACCAGAAACATGGGCATTTATAATTCTGAAAAACCTAAGCATCATAGTGTTCTATCTGTATTCATTGTGTTTCTTTTCATGTATCATAACAATTGTACTTGTTCCTTGTCTCCCCATTCCTTTGTTTATGTTTGTCCTTCTGTGTGTTGGTTTCTGTGTGTGTGTGCTGTGAGGAATTTTTGTGTCTCTTTATATGTCTTCATGCCCATGTTTTTTGTTTTTCTCTGTGCTCTGGATCTGTCTCTGTTGTCTCTGTCTACCCCTCTTCGTTTCCTCCAGGTGCGAACACTGGCCAGTGCTGGAGGACCTGATAATGTGGTGATGCTGGACCCTGCGAAATACAAGTCACGCCCACAGGTCCCTGAGCCAGCTGGCGACGGGACTGCTACACACATCAAGTGGCAAATCGGGGAGCAAGAGTTTGAGGCTTTTATGAGAATGCTGGACAACCTGGTAGGAATGATAAAACCTGCAGCTCAATATTTTACTGTATCTAGATTTTACACTGCTTATTGCGTTTTTTTACCTCAATTTTATGTGTAGAATTTGGGCCAAGCATAATTATATCGTTATTATCTATCATGACCAAATTCTGTGCACATTTGCCAAAACAAGGAATCAACTTGATGATGGTGCTGTCAATAACTTTTGAACAGGATTTTCTAAAATCAAAATAATTATTATTGAAATTACTACAGTAGAATGAATAATTATTTTTCCCTTTAATTCTACGGATCACCTTCTTCTATCCATGCAGATCGTTTTCAGTTGTCACAAGATTTTCCATGCAGAATTTCTGGTCCTAGCCAGAGAAAAAGTTTGATCACTTAAATGTTGTAATCTTGCAAATTGGTTAAACATACACCACCATCATTTCTAAAAGGTAATTTGTTTTTCCTGTCATGGTTTCTCTTTCTGTCTCCTTAGGGCTACAGGACAGGCTATCCTTACCGCTGCCCGGCATTGCGAGACAAATCTAAAAAGTTCAGCGACGTGGAGCTTCCGCCCTCTATCCACGGTGGTTACTCTTACGGAGAGGACAGTGACTCAGGTGCTCGCTCCCCGCTGAAACACAGCTTCCAGCGTGGCCAGCGTGACAAGAACCGTTGGCTCAATGCCAGCGGCCGGCCTGACGAGCCCTGTGAGGATGGGCCTGATGGCAG
This sequence comes from Brotula barbata, assembly GCA_900303265.1. NCBI lineage: Eukaryota > Metazoa > Chordata > Actinopteri > Ophidiiformes > Ophidiidae > Brotula > Brotula barbata. The sequence goes on from OMNV01007461.1 coordinate 16,805, forward strand.
CAGCCCCAAGTCGAAGCCTAAGGTGTGGACGAACATAACACACGATCACGTGAAACCCTTGCTGCAGTCTCTCTCGTCCGGTGTCTGCGTGCCAAGCTGTATAACCAACTGCTTGGTCTGTGCCTACCTTATTGTTCATAGTATAGACTTTTACAGCTACCTTTGGTGGAAACGGGTAGGTGGTCAGCATCCTGAGGCGCTGGGCCAGCGAGGGACAATCTCTCTTTTCCTTTTATTTCTGAAATTAATTCTTATATCTGCTCTTTTATATCTGCTCCTTACAACTACTTGCAGACTAAAAAGTGTAGCACAGTCACTCTTTTAATAGATTTTTCTTTTAGGCTTGCTCACATATTCTCTTAACCAAGCTATTTAATGCAGCTACTTCTCCTCTGTGTTACTTAATGTGTAGCACAGCTGCAATTATTTCTTCATACTCTTTCCTCTTTTCCCGTCTGGTCTCTTAAAGCTTCAGGATGCCCGGCCAGCTGCCCACAGCATGCCCCTTTGCATGATTAGTGTGAAATGCGTTGTTGGTGTTGATGTTTTTCCCAGAGGAGCGAGCAGTAGGGGTGTGGCATGAGCCCCAGGTGGGTAGGTGTATGTGGCAAGAGACACAGATGTTGCTGCTAACCACTCTCCTGCTTTATGGACTCACAGCCCACACGCTCTTGGTTTTGTCTGTCTCTGCATCGTGACGTTGGCTATCTTTGTTGCTTAAAGTTATTTTAGCGATAGGATAAATGAAGGGAAGCATAGCAAGCGGGGCTCTACGAACCAAAATCTCACAAGTGTAGGTGCTTTGTGAGCTTCTTATAAGTCCTGTTTTACTTAGATTTCACACAACGTTTTACATATATCAAGAAAGTGGCATGTTTTTATACAACATATGTAATACTTGCGTTGAATTACAGCACAAACGTAAAAGTTTGGTATGAAAACACCTCTGCAAAAGAGTTATGCAGCCTGCTTTTCTGACTTATTTTTCTCAAACACATGCAACTGCTCCTAGTCGTACGTACGTTTCAGTTGGCTCCTTTTTTGTTTTTAGTTTGATTCTGAAAATGGTTTTTGAGCACCACGAGGTGTGCGCCTGCATGACTGGATTTGTTTACAGAAAAACAAAACAAAGGAAAAGACATGAAATTTGACCTGACTTTTGAATCAATTATCTCTTGTTGGGAAAGTAGGAAATGTTGTGTTGTGAGACTCTTTCTCAGTGAGTATATCGTGTTTACATGTTCATCCCATACTCAACCAACCCAACCCAGCTACTTCCATCCAGAAACCCTTTCCCATCTAGCCTTTAATTTGACACCCAAGTGTCCAAGCTTAACGTTAAAAGGAATGAAGTCATGCGCTTACGCTTTCCACTGCGATTGACATGCTGAGTTTAAAAGATGAAACAGAAAGTTCTGCATGAATGCTGAAGAATTGATTTTTCTACGGTCACTGCTGCTCATTCAGTTTGGCGCAAGAAACAGGAAATCTGTATTTTTTTTATCTTTGTTTTTCTTCAGTCAAGCTGAGCATTACCAGGTTTACAAAAACAGTGACTCAAAAGTAATCCATAATGACTAAGATCTAGTGGGCTGTATTAAATCTTCTCTGGGGTATTTTTGGTAAGAGGAACATGGCAGTTAAACTGGACAGTGAAAGGTATGGAAACATACAGCATTGTCTCACTTTGGAGCCTTTTTGTCTCACCGTGGGCGAGTGTCTCCGGGTGTTTCTCTCTTATCTCTGTCGTCCTTGTTGTTGTGTATTAGCCTGGAAATGACTTTGGTGATGCCAGCTCACCCCTCAATGCCACTCTCGCTTCGTAAGCCAGCCTCATCGTCTTATCCATTCACCCACCCAACTCTCTCACAGTCCCTCACCTCCTGTCACCCACCCCCATTTCTCCTTCCTCACCTTTTTCTACACCTCCAGATCTTATTCTGTGATGTTTTAATTTGGTATATCTTCAGTATGCCTTTCAGTTTGGTTTTGGATTGTCAAAGTATATCAATGATGATGAAAATGATGGTCAGTAGCGCAAACATACTCCTAGGTTCCATTGTGTCTAACGTGTAAAATGACAAAAGTGTGCACTTTACATCATCGTTACATCAAAACTGCAGACTGATGTCTATTTTAGTATTTAAAAATCAACATAACACAAATTAAAACTGAATGACATTTATTAATGTAGTTTACACTGCCACATGAAGATGTTAAGTTGCCGGTAAGTGTTGTAGCTTGTGTTCATATTTAAGATAAGATAAATTTATTGATCCCACTGGAGAAATTCCCATGTTACAGCAGCTCAAAAGGTACAGATAGAAAAAGGAGTGAGATAATGTAAAATAATATAAAATCAAACTGTACACACGTACTATATACACTCTATACATCTTTCACATACTGATATGGACAGATATATGGAAATGAAAATTCATGGGAACACAGATCCAGAAATATTTTCTGTAATTCAAGATAATTCGGAAATACGGGTTAATAGAGGAATATTTTTTAATGATTTTCAAAGTGCTGTCTTACTTGCAGCCACATAATGCAGAGTTATCTGGGTCCATCCGCTCAGCATTGACCATTAATAGAACGATGCAATTTAATCATCAAAAATGACATTGCAGTTTTTAAATGCCTAGAAGAACATTTTGAGCTTATAAGATTTTCTAACATTAGACACAAATAGATGGTTATCTTCCTGCATCATACTGGGACCTACCATCCAGTATCCGCATCAACAGGATGGTAATATTAGATGGTACATCAGAGCTCTATGCTCTTTATCAGTTTATATATGAAACTTATGGATTTTTTTTATGGATGCATCATCATTGGTTCACTACCATCAGGACATTTGTTTTCCTCATGTAAGCACTTTACAGTCATCCATTTCAGTTTGACAAGCATGATTCTTGTATTGTGAAGCCTGCATAGTAAATTGTCTCATGTGTTTTTGTGCTTCGGTTTTCATGTCACTCTGTACATCTTGTTTTGGTGGTTTTTAACGCTCAGTGTGGTGTTTACAGTGGACAAAGGAGGATGGACTTCGTCAGACTGCTGCTGCCAATCAGTTCATCCCATTGAACACCAACCCGAAAGAAGTCCTGGAAATGAGGAATAAGGTATTCAGTTGCTGTCCTTTAGTATTGATGCTGCTCAGGTGTATGAGCCTAGTAAATATTCTGAAGATTGAAACTTTGTGTTCATAAAGATCTACTCCTTCATTTTTCAATCTATGTAACAATTCCTAATTTGTTTTTCTCCAGAATCTCAGTTCATGATGGAATTTTCTTTTCTCCCTCACCTAATCTTTGTGAGGATGCACCATACATTTTTCTCAACATGTACTTATTTGCCTATAGATCCGGGAGCAGAACCTGCAAGACATTAAGACGGCAGGTCCCCAGTCTCAGGTTCTGTGTGCCAGCACCATAGTGGAACGCACCTACACCCAGGTCAGTCTGTACACTCGCTTACTGTACCTTGCTGCTACCACTATCCTGACCTGGAGATGAATGTGTGACTCATTCTAGTGAAAGAGCTGAGATGACTTTAAAATGATTAAGGCCCCAGTGTATTTCAAATGTTGCCTTATAAATCTAAATGAATAGTAAAGCTTTTCTAATAGAATTCTGTCCAGGTCTGGAGTCATATCCCTGTGTGTGTGTGCGTGTGTGTGTGCGTGAAGTTGTCCTGAACACTGAACTGTAGTCAGTGTATATTTAAATCCCTGATAATCTAATTGGTTTTCATTAAACCCTAATCAGCTTTAATCTGATGTCACATCAGTTTCTAAAGGACAAGCTTCACTGTTGGCAACAGATAGAAAAATGTCCTCCATGTAGTGTCCATGAGCATGGAGTGGCTGTAACTGTGCCGTTATTCTTTGACCACAGAGACTGTCACTGTGGCAGGTGAGTAGTATGTGGGAGAGGTAACTTCACACTGCTCCCACAACCTGCACCTCAGGTTGTGTCCATTTTCATTGGTAGATTTTTCTTCTTTGGTTCCGTGTTTTGCCTTTTCTTTTCACTAATTGAGGGTTTTAGCTGTCATATCTCAACAATAGCAGCCTGCTCATTTTGGCTCTCATGTGATGTTCAGCAACACAGCGGCCCACCTCTGATATATCCTCTGTGCATGTTCTTTTTATTTATAGCAGTATGGCGGTAAGCTTTCTTTTTGTCATCATAGTGTTTTGCCAGGTACAAATGGGAAAGATGGTGGGGAAAGATGTATGTATTTTTGCATGGTTAACCTCACTGAGCGGTGGAGTGAAAGCCTTGTAGTACAGCACTACAGGAGCAGGAGAACATACTGGAAAGTGAAAATGAAAACATTCCCCCAGCATGTTAGTATGATTCAAATGAGGTGTTGTCATTACAGGTGGTATGAATCGCTCAGCACCCTCATGGGAATAATTTATCATTATCATGCATGCTCCATACTGTTTGTATCACTGTTACGCTTTTCATGACTTTGCAGCCCTCTTGTCTCTTCATGACTTCGCATGCATGCGCAAGGTTTGTGTGTATGTGTATGCAGAGGTGGAAAGTAACCAATCTATAAGTACTTTCATTCATTTTATTTGTACTTTATCTAACTCTCTCACTCACTGGAATTTGGAAAAGAGGAATTACAAATATTTCCTCACTATATTAATAAAATGATTACAATCACGCTTTCCATAATCTTCGCCACATTCACGGCGAACATATTTAAGTGACAGTAGGCGTCAAAAGATCTACTTTTGTCATTTTCAGCACAAGTAATCTTGTTTCTGCTTTACAAGTAACCGCATTTCTACTTCACTCTTTCCACCTGTGTGTGTCTGTCTGTTGAGAATAACCTGATACATACCTGAGAGATGCTAATTTGTATGTGTTAGTATTTAAGAGCTGGGTTGTGCCTCCCCTCACTGGGTTTGCTATTGCAGGACGCCCCTCTATCTGACTGTACAGACACTATTGACGGCCTCGATGTGTCCGAGGGGTCCTATAGTCCTGCTAGATCAATTAGAAAGGTACTTCCTGCTTCAGTCACAATTAACGTCTCACCCGTATCTCACATTATGCTTAACTCACTCCTGTGGCTCTGCACTTAGAGGATCTGAAGTGTCTTGCAATGGGAATGTTAGATTGAGGCCACTGACGTTTGTATGGACATCTGACCCACTCATCTCTTCATCTTTATGCACTCTGTAGCCTGACAACATGAGATCACTTTGAGCTAGATGTCACATTGGATGATTTTCATCAGCGTGGAACCTTGAGGTTAAGAGCAGTGATTTGCTGATGTGAGATTTTAGATTAGAGTAATGGTGGTTTCCTTGCTTTTCAGTGAGGAACACAACACACCACAACAAACAGAGTTTAATGATTTAAGGTTGAACTGAATACTGGAGCCATTAGATGGACTGGATGGATGTGGACTCTGATAGGGCGTTTTCTCTCAGATAATGCTTTGTTCCAGCTTGTACGGAATCCCAGACAGTACATGTAGGAGAGAGGCCAGATGGAGTCTGTAATATAATATAAACTAACTTAACCTCTGTGGTAACTAAGACTAAGCTCATTTATGCTTTGTAAACTCAGCGTCTGATGAGAATGTTTGTTTTCTTAGTGATGTTGGAGTTGGATCACTTAACTTCATTTTTCTGACTCAGATTGATGTAATCAGAAAAGACTTCCAACTTGGCTTTGACACCACTGAGTTGTGACTTAACTTGGGTGTTCCCCAAACCAAGGATTAAAGATTGTAATAATTTTGTAGCCACATGTACGTGTGCTTTAATTGTGTTATTATATATTTTCTCTGGAAAATAATAAATTGCTTTGTAAAAGGAGCCAGTTTATAACTCTGGCATTGAATTTAGCAGAGTGCATATGAGTTTGGTTAAGACTCAAAGTTTAAGGCATAAGATAAGATATCACTGAGTGTTCCATAGGGAATTGTTTTGGACTTGAAAAGAATATAAGCACACACACACACACACCATATAGAACAAAGCATACAAATATAAGCAGGATAGGCTACATGGTACATAAAATGGAAAGAAAAACAGACAACTATCTAAAATTGATAGACCTAAATATGAAATAAGTATAAAGTGATGCACCGTAAGCACATGAACAGGTCAGCACCAGAGTTCTTCTTCTTTGCCTTCTTTGAAAAACTGTACAAATTAAACAATAACTAAATGCAGGAAGCAGTGTAGCACGTGTTGAACACCGGCTATGTTTACTGCACTTACAGTTTGAGATGTTGCTACATCTACTCGCTCCACTTGCTTCGCCTTTCCCTTGGCTATTATAATTTGCTTTGCCCTATTCTCTGCAGTAAATGAAACTACTTCTTCTTGAGCTGTAACTTCTTTGTTTATTAGCTGTGTTTTTCTGAGTTTTGAAACATCCCTTTAGTTCTTACTTGTGTTTGGACGTTCTACATTTATCCATTCATGACTGATGTATTGACTTCAGATATATAGGAGTTAGGTGAATAGTGACAACTGCTTTACATCTGTTCATTTCAGCCGGGTTTTACATCTATAAATGACTCTACGTGTCGTGTAGTAACTTCTTAACTTGGTGTCTCCTCTCTTTCTGCCCATGCTCTGTGTGTGTTCTGAAGGGGGAGCTCGTGACCGCATCCAAGGCCATCATCGAAAAGGAGTACCAGCCCAAGGTTATCGTCACCAAGCAGGGACCCAACCCCTTCACTAAACTCACCGACCAGGAGCTGGAGGAGTATCGCAAGGAGGTGGAGCTGAAACAGAAAGGGCTTGAAGGTAAAGCTGATGAGCTGAGATCTCTGCTGCCAACGGTGGCCAACTCAGGCGAAACCAAAGACTCCACATTAACTTGGTCTGTAAGGCAAACAGCAGTCTTGGTGCCATATGAGACAATTGAACAAAATTGAATGTCTCAAAGATTATTTTATTCCTATACTATAGATAAAGTCACAATATAAATATGAGCTTTTGTTGAAATCCAAAAGAAAAGACGGAGCTTCAGTGCTTTTTGATTCGGTGATTTTTAGTGCTACGTGCAGTTGATATAAGAACGGTTGGATTACAGTTCTTGTTTTGTCTAAAAATGTCATTTTTTCACTTCTGCTCACACACACATACCCACACCTCACCCCATAGCACATGAAAAAGAAGATGGTCATGTGGGAGGATCAGCATCCGACAAACACAGTCTCAAGTCTGAAACGGGCCAAAAGTCATCCACCGCCTCACCACTGCATAATGGCTCCTCCACGGTACAGAAGGCCCAACCAGTGGCTGCCGCTACACGGGACTCTGTGTCTGTCTCTGATTCCCTTGGCCTCTCTAGTGGGACTGAGGCTTCCCAGAGAGACATAGAAACTGCAGAAAATCATGCAGATGAGGTTTTTTCAACTCCGGAGTCGCCCCAGAAGGAGTTCCACAGTGCTGTGGTGCAAGCCTTGTGCAAGCAGGCAGTCAAAGAGGCAACTAATGATGCAGATCAGGCTCCAGGTACACTACATGAGGCAGGATTGTGTAGTCAGCCTCCACTTCTCTCCTCCCCTGCCCAGCCTGCTGTGGGAGTCTGGGAATCCCTGCCTGCTTTGTCCTCTCCTCTTTTCTGAGGCTCTGGAGTCTGTTGGCGTTAGCCTTACTACAAGCAAACACCATCCATAGCTCAGTCTCCAAAGTCTTTGCTTGATTTTTTTTTCTGTCCCCCCCAACCCCATCTCTCTGATGCCAGCTTTGCAAAGGCATCAAAGCTGGCGTATACTTTCTCTCCACTTTGATTGGACGAGGACCTGAGAAGAGAGGATGGCAAACCCGTCTCCTCTTCCCAGGTCCTCACTGCAGGGGTCTAAAAGTGCATCAGTGTTGTGGTTTTTCTGAGCTCACTCATCCAATCAGAGCATTCCATGTTTTCATATCAAAATTGCTGTCTTGTATTGTGCTGTGGGCATTTGTCTGTTATTTGTCCCCTGTCCCTGTGGACATTGGCTTCCTCGTTTTCAAAGCTTCATCGGGACTCTCTCTTCTGCTGTTTTGGCAGAATACCACTAAAATAAATACTATTTTTCAGGTCTTTATTGGGAAGTTTACATGGTGGGATTTGTTCTAGAGGCTTTTCGGTGGTTTTTCTCCCAAACAAGGCTTCCTCCTATATTTGGGTCTTTGTGCTTTTGTGTATTCTTAACCTGGTGTTAAAAACCTTATGATTTTCTGAAAATTCTTACAAAAAAAGTCATTACACACAAACATCTCATATTTGAATGTCAATAAGCAGTGATAGTAGTGTGTGATGACTTTTAATTGTGTTGACATTTTTCCCTGTTTTGGTTCTATCTGTAGTATTTGCTGTTCTACCATCGTCAGATTTGACAAAATTCAACGATTTTGAATTTTTTAATGGATGAATTATTCGATGTTCCAATTGTATGCATATTTATTACTAGTTTTGGGTATCAACTTATCGTTTACGCTTACTGATGTTCTTTCAGACCAAGAGCAGCTAGTAGAGCCTGAGGAGGAAGAGGAACAGGAACAGGAGCAGGGGGAGTCCAAAGGTCAGAAACCCACCTCCACGCCACCCAGCACGCCTGTCAGAGCAGAGGAAGGTACGTCAGACCGACGGATTCTTACCAAGCCTGGCCCAGTCCGGCCTGGTTTAGCATGGGTTTCCTATGGCTGGGTGGTTTGGCTCCTGCCTGGACATCTGCCTGTCTTGTCTCTGGGTCTGGTGGTGTTGTGGTCTTTAATAAAACTACTCCAAGTGCAGTGCCGTGTGTCTTGTAATAAGAGACCAAGAGGTTTTGATAGTTTGATTTATGGGGTTGTATTAAAGAAAAGAATGAGGGCCAATCATCTACTAAAACTATAGGGCAGCTCTAAGGATTGATGTCAGGGAAATGAGTCATAAAGGAAAAACATCCAAAACAGAAAAACATCAGAAAAAAATCCATTATAGTGAGTTATGTAATTCTTTTTTCTGTCATTTCTCTTCATGCTAGGGAAATCATTTTAAGCAGATATTTTGCTTCTTTGGAAACTTTGGTATTTCACAAAAATTCCAGTATTTATGAAGATGGATCCATCGGTGGTTATAACCATTTACTTGTGCAAGTCAGCCTAAATATTTATTTTGTCCCTCTTGGTCTTTATTACTATTGGATTACACCTACATCAAATGTAGCATCTCTGATGATACCAAACCCTACACACCAGAAAGTCATAATCTGAGTTACTTTATTAGGGTCTGCACAGTGAGTAAATAAAATCTGGATTTATGCCAGTCATACAGAACAAGTTTTCTTTGCGTAGTCGTCACAATCAGCAAACGGCGGAGCTCAGTCAGCATTAGGGAGGAACAGGAAATTTCATTGCAGGTGTAATCTAATAAACACAAATGTTATTTAACAAATGTCTCTGTACAGAGTCCCTTTGACCCCCTCACCACTTCATTCACATCTTTTTGGGTCTCTAAGAATGGTGTCCAAGCCATTCTTTTTTCTTTTTTTTTCTTTTGCCGGTGGTTTTTCAAAATTTCACGTTTTTATTTCCTTTTTTGGTTTAACACTGTGCCTGTGGTTTGATCTGCATAGACATTTGTTTCTACTTGTGCTTTTTCTTCTTTGTGGCTGCGTTTACAATCAGGAGAAGGAAATGCAAAAGAGTACCTGTTACCATAGTAAGTATGTACTGTTCCACCTGTGTCACCACCCTCCTATTGACCCTTCACCTCCATGCCCGTGTTTGATCCTTTCCCCTCTCCTTGCATGGCCTCTGTAGCAGAGCTGTTTTCGAGCTTTCACTAACCCTTCTGGTTTGACAGTTTTGATGCTTTTCTTGGTGTTGATGAGGGTTATTTCAGAGCTCCTCCCCCGAGTTCATGTTACAGATGGACAAAATGAAAAGACCGATCCGGAACCAGCCTAGATAAACTCTTTTCTTGATACCTAAACTTGTCTTTTCTATGTATCTCACTAAGAGCGAGCCAGGGTAAACGACGGTGGAGGAGAAACCTGAAATAAACCTGACGACCCCGATACGTTTTACGTTAACCTCTTTTGTACCTGGCAATGATTCACTATCAAATTAACCAACCTTCCTTGTTCACACATCCGCTGTATCGATGCATTTGACAATGTCTTGAAAACTTGTTGAATGTTGTGTCTTTTACAGATGAGCCATTCACCAGGTACACCGGTGCTTTATTTGAGTGTGGCCTTTTGAACCAAAGCTGCCTTTTGGCTTCTGAGACTTGCTGCTGGTTCACTTTGAAAGATGATGGAGTCCAAAGCTTGGCTGTGTGGTTCATTCTCCATGTATCTGTGTGTGTTCGGCTGCGTCTCCGTTCTGGCGGACATGAGAGACACACAAGCTTTGTTTGCAGCTTTGAGATTAAATGAACAGGCTGATGCGTAGTGTAGTCTTTTTTGTCTGTAGCATGTGAGCTACTTAACCATCCTCAACGCTACAGTTGTTTGGCAACTGATTACTCAGTGTGTGTTTGTACCTGTACTTGTTGTGGTGGTTTAGATATAGTTTTGGCTTCTTAGTCCTGTAGGTCCATCAAACTTCATGTCTTGTTGAGGGGAAAAGCACAAGTAAACCTATGAGAATACTTTCTGTGACATGAACTGTCTTAGTGTTGATTCAGACTTTGTTCGTTTGATTAGTTTAATAGTAAAATACAAAAAACATGTAACATAAATATAAATAAGAAGAGATGAACCACACATAATTGTGTATGTAATTTGCTTAAGTGATTTTGCAGCAGGAATTGCAGATACTTTTAAACAACTAACTGTTGTTACGCCCCTTATACTGTCACCGCCTACCGAAATTCCTATAAGCCCAGGAAATACCACCCATCGCCACCAGGTGGTATCTCAGAGGCAGTGTCAAATACTACTGCCTTTATGAATAAAATAATAATGTTATACTTACTAGTTATGACCCACTTGATTCTCAGGTGCACCAGGTTTGCCGTTAACCCCTGACTTGTTTCTTTTTTCTCTGACCTCACCTGTGTGGTTTTGCTGCTTTCCTGCTCTTTGGAAGCATTTTGACTCTATTTTCATTTTTGTTTGTTTGTACACAGGGTGCAAATGAACCAGACAACCGCACTCATTAAGCTTTCCCTGTTTCAATGAAGGTAAAATAATTGCTGTACACACCAGTACAGGCCTGTCAACCCTGAGAATAACCAGGCAGAAAAGCTTCAGCAAAACCTTATTTTTGTTTTCTTTTAGCTTTCTAAAAGTAAAAATAAGGGTAATGAGTGCTGAAAGTGTGCGGCAATTATGCAAGAGAGATGATGCATCTTGATTTAGCATATTATTAAATGGATGGAAGTTGCCGGTATTTAGGTCTGTTGGTTTGTCTGTTTTTGAAAAGTTCTTCTGGCTTTAGTGTGCGTTTTGCTCGTGGAAATATTAGATTGCTGTGCTTTACAACTGGTGTTTCTATATTTGTTTAATGAGTTTAAGTCATTGGCGTAAATGTCAAAGATGGTGTAAACTGGCGCAGCCAAGCAGTGTGATGTAGAAAATTGGCCATATTGTTCAGTTAATTCAGCCGTGGATTTCAGGTGGCCCCATTTGTGTATAAGCTCAGCAGCTTAGATCCTCCGGTTTGTATCTGAGGTCAACAATAAGGTCGCAAATTTACCCGTTGTGGGACAGTAAAGGATTATCTTATCTTATCTTGTCTTATAACTCGTCCCATCCTCCCTCACCAGAGTCCTTACTGGAGCCAACCTCTAAGGACGAGAGCGACGCGGCCACCCTGAGACAGACCCTTCCTGACTTAACACCCGACGACCCTTCCGATGCCCCGGCACTTCCCACTGAAGACTCCGCCTCTGCCCCTGTTACCACGGACACAGCTGAGGGGGAGGAGCCTGCTGACGCTGGCGACCAGGAGGGTGACGAGTCTCCCAGCAAGTCTCCCTCCAAAAAGAAAAAGAAGTTCCGCACTCCTTCCTTTCTAAAGAAAAACAAGAAAAAGTCAGAGTCGTAGATTGGCGAATGTTGGATTTTTTTTCCAAAGGCCTCTATTCATTTTTGCTTTTTGTCCACTATCAATGCACCCATTTGATTGAGCCACACTTACACACATAACTGCTTTTTGTTGTTTTAGTATCATTCGTCGCTGGCTTATTAACCTATTTTTCTATGTTAGTGTGTGCCAGTTTTGTATACAGTGTAAAAAGGATCGATGAGCTGAAGGTTTTTAATTATTAGTGGCTTTTAGTTGCGAGGGAGTTATGCATTTTGTCTTGTCACTCTAACTGGCCTTTAATGCATGTAGACTAATGTAAGCCCACACACTAAATGTGATGTTTAGGGTTTCATTACCCTAATTTTTTAAAAGAGTATTAACCACTGTAACCACTAGAATGTATTGGGATTGTATCAACATATGTCAAAGTGTCTTTAAAAACAAGGAATGCAGAAAGAGAAGCTCGTATCAGTGAAGCTGCATAATTATAGTTTTACCTCTTAAACTGTGCACTCAGAATAACTACAGCTCTAATAGATCCAGTACAATTATGAGTTGTTGAAAATACATGCATTCACGTTTCTAGAATCAGGTCCATTGGTCCACACTCAAACAAATCACGTGTGGATGTTTGTCAACCTTTAAACTCCTCCCACAAGCATTTTCCACGGCCTTAACTGACAGGTATGATGCATAGATTGCCATGGTTTTTTTTAATATTCCACAAACCAAATAGTTTTTTTAAAAAGCAGTGCAAACATGAAGATAATTGTTGCAGCTCACAACACAGTGTCTTCCTTTGTTTATTTGCAGTCAGGACACTTTGGACACTGGAACTCTATTCTAATCATACTATTCAATGATGCAAAATGAATTATCTGGTTGCTGATGAGTGTTGTGTAAGACTACAAGGCATTAATCAAGGCCAACTCCATGGAAAGCCACTTGTTTTTAGTCATCCTGATTTTGTGAAAGAACATCAAGCATTGTGCTTGTTAATAATTTGAAAGATCAGTAGTTTATTTGCTACTGTGTCTTCAGCCGAAGGAATGTGTAAAAAAAAAATGTTTTAATGCTTTTAATTTGTTTTTCTATTTAGCTTTGTTTTGTAAGTCCTCGCCCTAAGAAATCTTATTTTCCCACCACTTTTCTCAAAAACTACATTGAGCTGTGATGACTTGCTGTGAGAGAGCACTGTGAACTTCCTCCTTCGATAAACCACTTGACCGGGAATGCTTACTATTCATGATCAGAAACAGCTTTTACAGGACACACAAAAGACGATATTCCTATCACAGAGGTGCATAGTCGATTGTACATGAGAACCCCTCAGCCTAAGCTTCACTTTGAGCTGATCGTCTTTCTCACTGAATCCTTTTTTTGTTTGCAGTCAGGACACTTTGGACACTGGAACTCTAGTCTAACAGTTTGATTTTCTGCTATGATGCGTAATGAATTATGTGATTGCTGATGAGCGTTGTATAAGGCTGCAAGGCATTAATAACTAGCCAACTCCATGCAAAGGCTTCCTGGCTTATTTTTAGTCATCCTGTTTTTGTGAAAGTCCATAACCAAAAAGTAATCTTAAACCAGGCTTCACCTAATGGGAAGATTTAGTGCGTTTACAGTGCTGTGTGCAAGCAGAAAGACTAACTTCTGATCAACTGCATGTGTAGAGTGCTTACAACCTGTTCTGTTGTTTAAAGTACAATAACTTCCCATTTTATTTGAGCTATATAATTTTATATTTAGATATAATCATGGTTTTCATTTGTGACAACCAGAATTGTTCATCCTACAGCAATGCTGATTTGTATTCTGTCTGAAATACTTCCAACTGAAATATGTCTCATTATTATACCACTTAATACTTCTGCCTCTTTTTTCATGGTACTGTTTTTTTTTTTCAACCATGAATAAAAACACTACAATAAAAATCTGTACGGTATCGTTGTTATCATTTACATATGCTATTATTGTACAAATAGTGGAGAGATAATAGGTATCTTTCACAGATGGTATATCTTCAACAATTTGATTTGCCACATTTTTATTAATATGTTTGCTCTCAGCTTACCCATTTGTACTTAGGAATCAGACCTCTTTGTTTACACGCATAATGGGTTAAATCTTAATATCATAGTTAGTTACTCCTTAAAGGAAAATAGTTTTTGGGTTTTTTTTGGCTGACAGATTTTTTTGGAAGAGGGTCCTTTTCTCTCTTATGAGGAAAGTCCTACCACAGTTGATTAGAACCTGCAAACTACCATTTCCTCTAAATTCCCATTCAACATGCTACAAATCAGGACATAATTTTAACTTAAATTAAAAGGTCAGTTTGTGTTTGATTGATGGTAATGGTTCCGGGTTCGGTTCTGATTCGGGTTCGGTTCCGATTCGTGTCCGGTTTCGGTTCCAGGTTCGGTTCCGGTTTCGAGTTCGGGATCGGTTCGGGTTTGGTTCGGGTTCGGTTCTGATTCGGGTTCGGCACCGAATTCGGGTCAGTTCCGGGTTCGGGTTCGGTCCTGATTCGGGTTCGGTACCGAGTTTGAATCGGTTCCGGGTTCGGTTCTGATTCGGGTTCGGCACCAAGTTCGGATCGGTTCCGGGTTCGGTTTGGGTTCGGATTCGGATTCGGTACCAAGTTCTGATCAGTTGGGGGTTCGGTTCGGGTTTGGGTTCGGTTCTGAATCGGGTCCGGTTCTGAATCGGGTTCGGTACCGAGTTCAGATCGGTTCCGGGTTCGGGTTTGGTCCTGATATGGGTTCGGTACCGAGTTCAGATCGGTTCCAGGTTCGGTTCCAGGTTCGGTTCTGATTCGGGTTCGGCACCGAGTTCGGATCGGTTCCGAGTTCGGTTCGGGTTCGGTTCTGATTCGGGTTCGGCACCGAGTTCGGATAGGTTCCGGGTTCGGTTCTGATTCTGATTCGGTACCAAGTTCGGATCAGTTACGGGTTCGGTTCGGGTTTGGGTTCGGTTCTGATTTGGGTTCGTTTCTGATTCAAGTTCGGTTCTGATTAGGGTTCGGTACTGAGTTCGGATCGGTGCCAAGGTCGGTTCCGGGTTCGGGTTCTGTTTCGGGTTAGGGTTCAATCAAGGTTGTTTTGAGTTCGCGTTTGGTTCTGGGTTCAGTTCATTTCCGGTTAGAGGTAAGGTCAGGGTTAGGGTTAGGGTTAGGGTTAAGGTTAAGGTTAAGGATAGGGTTAGGGTTAGGGTTAGAGTTAAAGTTAGGGTTAGGGTCAAGGTTAAGTATAGGGTTAGGGCTAGGGTTAGAGTTAGGGTTAGGGTTTGAGTTAAGGTTAAGGATAGGGTTAGGCTTAGGGTTAGAGTTAGGGTTAGGGTTAGGGTTAGAGTTAGGGTTAGAATTAGGGTTAGGGTTAGAGTTAGGGTTAGAATTTAGGGTTAGGATTAAGGTTAAGGATAGGGTTAGGGTTAGAGTTAAAGTTAGGGTTAGGGTTAGGGTTAGGGTTAAGGTTAAGGATAGGGTTAGGCTTAGGGTTACAGTTAGGGTTAGAGTTTAGGGTTAGGATTAAGGTTAAGGATAGGGTTAGAGTTAAAGTTAGGGTTAGGGTTAGAGTTAGTTAGGGTTAGGGTTAGGGTTAGGGTTAGAGTTAAAGTTAGGGTTAGGGTTAGGGTTAAGGTTAAGGATAGGGTTAGGGTTAGGGTTAGGGTTAGGGTTAGAGTTAAAGTTAGGGTTAGGGTTAGGGTTAAGGTTAAGGATAGGGTTAGGGTTAGGGTTAGAGTTAGGGTTAGAGTTAGGCTTAGGGATTTGGATTCATACTGTCAAAAAAGCTAAACAAGATGGCT
>OMNV01007465.1:4399-37656 GCA_900303265.1 Brotula barbata
CAACACACACAGACACACACACACACACAATCATTCCATCTACCAATTTCAACAGAAGAATTAGAATCAACATGGTGAGGATGACCCATTAATGCGGATCTCTGAGCAGAATGCAGAGCTATCACTATATATCCATATCATGGTCCTACATCCCATCTCATTAAAGACGTCCTTCCGGTGGTGCAGAGACCAGATAGGGGCAGAGCAAAGTATGCTGGGAAATTTGCCAAAACAACAAGAGACCAGTAAGGGACATTCATCCTTCTGTCTCCCAAAACAGCAGGATGCCTCATTTATATCCTGATGTTTCACAGAGACAACATACAAATATCCAGACACACACACATAGACACACACTTCTGGATGTATGACACACATCCAATGCACCTCCAGGGGGATTAGAGGGGAACCTCCGACAACCTGCTGGCAGCCTTCTGTCTCCTCAGCGTGCAGGTCCTGCACAGCCAGGACTCAACTCCTCACAGGCCAAAGCCAAACTCTCCTGACAGCACAAAGTCATGAAGCCCTCCAACTGCACCCAACTTGACTTGGAGCTCTGACGCAATGTTATCATATTCTGCAATCATTTCTGAGGAACACAGTTTCTCAATATATTTCTGTGATGCAACAGCACATCAGACATGAGTCATATAGCAGCGTTTGTGTTTTCTAAGAAGTTAATTTACTGTGAAATATCAATCATGGGCACAAAATAATAGCCTGACGTTTAATGCAAAAATGATAATACAGAGAATGAAAAGGCAAAGTAAAAATTACCTCATAAAACTCCATGTTGTAGCTAGTAAAATGGAATCCATGGGAAGCTATCACAAAGGTGCTGACTTTAGTATCTTTAAATGTGTTTTTTTATTCTATTTTTTATTTACACTTAAACAGAAGTACAAACTTCAGAACAGAAGTACCAACGAGGAAGTTCATGCAGAGGCTGATGAAGAGACAATGGATTGCTGACTATTGACTTACAATAGTTTAATTTGGGTCTGTTTTCTCAGAGAAGGTGTTCTGACATTCTGAGTGACTGCTGCCTTATTGACAGTCTTTTACACAGAAGAACTGAGGGACAACGTGGAAAAGTGACAAAAAACGCATAAAGAGCAGGTCTGTACAAAAACTTAGAAAAAGAACAAAGAAAACGGAACAACAGAACAAAAAAGAACAAAATGAAAAAACTCACAGTCAGCAGCAGTGAAGTTGGGCAAGGAGTCGTAACTCTTCTCACTGTTCATAATATCCTGGAGGAGGAAAAAGGAAAGGAAGACAGAAACAGAGAAAGGAAGAATTAAAGCGATATATCTTCGCCCCCTCGATGTCCCTTCCTTCTGATTAATAACAGGATTAGCTGATCTGGCACCCACGCTAATTTCTGCTCCCCATTTTCATTAAATACTTAAGACGGATTATCAGAATATGACATTGCCTGAGGCAATTTCACAACCGCAGTGAAAGTGCAAGGAAGTTTAGGAAAGTGGGCGAAGCATTTTAAACTTTAGCTGAGATCTCAATTTAAAATGAAGTGGGTGGACAGAGTTTTTGTGTTAATATGTGTTCTTAGTAAGGTAAAGACTTTACACTGTGTGTGTGTGTGTATTTGTGACACCTGTTCAAAAGAAAATGGAATTAAATGGGGATCTGTTAAAGGATGGCAGTTACTATCAGCCCACATGTAGCTCTAACGGTAACAGAAAATTAGGTATTTAAATGATCAGTCTCATATCTAACTGAAATTATCACAAGTTAAGGAGAATTCACCGAGTCAATGTCTTTCACAACGTAGTACTCTGTGAGCCCGGCTGTGCCATGCTCAAACACACTGAGCTTTATCAATCAGACAGACCAAAGGAGCGACAGAGCAAACACAAAAGACTTTCACTCTGTGTGTTTGTTGGGAGCTCAGGCCACTGAACTTAAACATTAAGTAGACACTGACTGACACCTAGTGCCTGATTAAGGACAAACTGTCTCATTACATTTTCCCTTAAAACACCAATCCATTTAACATTCAACTTCAATTTATCTTGGGTAACATTCCAATACACTGACATCATAGCAAGGCAACGCAGGCCACGTATCCCTACTTAACAATATGCATGTGACATTTTATGAAAAGTGCATGACCAGCGGTGGGAACAAGTGAGTGTTTTGCAAGTCTTTGCACTCAAGTTTCGCGGTAAGACGGGAAAATTACAAGACAGTAGAGAAAAGCCAAATTAAAATCCCCAAATTTAATGTTTCAAGTTATAATCCAATCATAATCCGCTCCATGGCAACTTTAATGTCTGGGTAATAATCTGCACTTTTGATTTACATAAATAGAGTATGTGTGCTTATTATTGTAAATATATGTTCATATGACTATAAAAGATTTTTTTCTTATAGTTCAGATAGGCATCATGTCTTTTCAAGTCACAAGCTGACGATGTGAAAGTCAAGCCAAGTGTGAGAGACTGTACATTTTTGACCTGAGTCATGTGACATGGGTCAACAAGTGCTGGCATGTCGTGCTGTCCAGCGTTCGACTGTTCAAACCAGCCATCTAGTGATAAGTGTGTGCTGCATACCTTTCCTGTTCACTCAATAATATGATAAGCAACCAAGAAAACATTAGGCAGGGCAAGGGGGAGGCTGTTGTAAGAAACATGGCTAAGCTCCTCCTTATAGTGATTTAAGTGTGGTGTCTTTGAAATGATGGTTCAGTGTTCGATTCCTTCGTTCAGCTCCTGTTAATGACACTCAATTGAAGATATTGTTCAGTTTAAATGATAATTGCCGGGAACATCTCTGTTTGATTACAGTGTCTTTAATTGGACACAATAGGAAATTCGGCCCGCTAAATGTTTTCATAAAGCATTGACGACTCTGTAAAATCAATAATGATGTTAACTTGCCATTGAGAAAAAGCAATAGTGCCTCTCGCCACTGAAAGGTGAAAAAGAAGCTGGTTAAACTGCTTCTGGCGAGAGGCTTCCGATGAGGATTAAAGTATAATGGAGTGGCTGAAACTTAATCTTCCCACATTAAAAGCTGATCTTTCTATTCTTTTATCCGGTGCTGCAAGAGGTGCTTACCTCCATGATTCCTATGTAATACGAGAACGGAGTGACACGAAGCCCTTTGACCATGATGTCAGACAGATGGTAAGGGTAAAGCATCAGGTGGTCCCGGCTGTACTTCAAGAGCTCCTCGTAATACTTGCGCTCATCCTTCCTCACGTGGCGCACTGCAAATAAAAGACAAAGAGGTCAGAACGCAGCTAGCAGTTCCATATTAACAAAAGGGAGTAGATGCAACAGATCACATAAAATGTCATATTATCTATGTAAATCCTGTTAATGCCATTTTCACTGACATATAAGTGCTAATATAATACATTTTCTGTTACTTGAAGCTGCGCGTGCTTGAGATTAATGTCAATGTCTCTCAAATTGCAGTTCATGGTCATACACGTGTGACAGAAGCAGAAGGGCGAATGACCCTGTGATACAATAAAACAAATTATTCTCAAAACGAGAACCACGCTCACACATCTGTGTTATCTTTGTTTGCATTACAAGGTGTGCGTGTGTTTGTTACCGATACCACAGGTCTTCCCATTGCAGAAGGAAGAATAACTTGCTCACCTAGGTTATTGCGGAATCGCAGCTGGTTGCGGATGCTGTACAGCAGCACATGTTTGTCATACTCCCGTTGAGAATTCCCCAAACTCTGCACAAAAAATAGCAAAGGTGAGACAGGACACAGTAGGAATCCAGGGTGCTCATCCAGCGGTACAAAGCATTCACGTGTAGCTTCTGCTGCACAGGTGCCAACCCAATGGGTACGGTTGAGTAGACTTGAATATTTTCACTTTTCACTCATCTTTTAATTCTGAAGTAAAAAAAAAGGATCATCTGGTGTTGAGTGAGCTGTAATGCAATTAAAATGTCTGGTGACAGGCCAGCCATAATAAATGAAAGCAGGATTTGTAACCATGTATTTGATAAGTGGTATAACTGGTATATCTGGGAGCAGCTGAAATCACAATTGCGTCAAACTATAGAACAAAAGGTTGTACACCAGGCGGATGTATATAAAAAACGGACACAAACAGTTTACAGCGAGTCTTTAGAGAAGTTTAGAGGAACAGCAGTTATACAATCACCTACGGAGTGTGGCTGCCTTCATGATCTGATCTATCTCTAGTAACTGAATAATAGTAAATGATCCGGGGCAGACATGTCCGTTGTCAGAATACATGGGCAACTAAGGCTACTTTCAGGGCTGCACGATGTAGAGAAAAACTATGATGTGGATAACTTGTTGGATGGTGAGACAATAAGTGATGAGATAAGTCTGAAATTCATGTGTGAGAATCAAACAGTCTCCATTTTTATAGAGCATAAATTCAGATGGGTTACAGTTCAAACTTTTTCAATGATAGATTATTTTCCTCCCAGATACTAGCTACTATCCTGACAGTCTGTACTCATGACGGAGACGTAGTCTTCCTCCTCCTCCAATATCAGCCTTTTGTTAACCTCATTGATTATAGTCATTGAATCATTGAGTCATTGGCCTAAGTTGAACATCCATTACATGTGTGTTCTGTATTTGTGAGTCCAATGTCAGAAACTCTTATAGCATGTCCTCCATGGAACTGTAACACAGTATGTGTGGCTTTATTATCCTGTGACAGTAATCTCTGCCATAAATTGGCTCCTACAGCTTCAGTAACATTATGTTCCCGCCTGTATTTCAACACGACATCAGGGCAGAGCAATGAATTGAATGAATTTAATCACAGCGGCTGTCGTCCATGTACAATAGTTCTAATGTGGCGCTCCCTTCAACCCTGTCGGTCATGTGATACCCGTGTAGTTCGTCTCTTTCGCCCCACAGGCTGCAATAATCTAATGATGATCAGTTATGGCTGAACGGTGAAACCTCAATCTGCTGCTGCTGCTGCTGCTGAGGTCGTGTAACGGGGTTCACGGTGACATTGACAGCGTGACGTCCCGGTGCTACCTTGGTGGAAGGAAACGTTCCGTACCTGTTTGACATTAGCCGGTAGCTTGTTCCACGGATAATTCTGCCTGATGTGGAATTCTACGTCCGTGTTCATCGCTAAGCTAGCAGGCTAAGACCAGAATCCCACAAGACGACCGCACACGGGCTCCAGGGGCGAGTCCACGGTGACTAAAACCCCCGACGACCCAACGGGCGAGTCCGGCGAATTCCGATGTGGAGCGATGTTTTATCTGTGGCTTATTTTCCTTCACAATAAACCTTCACTTCCTTGTTGTATTTTTGAGCGACCCGTTCGTCACGCTTGTGGCGATAGACGTCACTACCGGCCGAGCGGAGGCGTGAACGCGCGCGTACGCGAATGGCAATAAATAAATAAATAAATAAATAAAAACCGTGGCCGCGGTTAAAAGAATAAACAATAATGAATACAAATACTTTGTAAGGCGTGGACACAAATGGCAAAAAAAGAAAAATACAAAAAAATACATGCACAAAACAAGTGCATTTTAAAAAAGCGTGGACCTGAATTGCAAAAGATTAATAAACACCAAAAAAAATGGACGTTTTATTTAAATGTGCTCCTAAAAAGCATGTCATTTCATAGTTGTAGAAAAATCAGAAACATCTACTGCTAATGATAGCTGTGATTGTTTACGTGCCTAGTTTTGCTCCCTCCCTCCCTCTACCCGTTTTTCGCCCTTTCAAAAATATTAATGTTGGATAACAAATCATTATTCTGCCAGCCGTGCATTTCAACTTCGCTGTAACATAAAAGAAAAAATGTAGGGAAAATTTCTAATGCCAAAGATTTAAATTTAATGGTACAAGTGACTGCTTCAAATCACCCAATTCACCCGATGGATTGTACTACTAACCATAACTCTTCACAGCATAAATGAGCATTACAGGAAGAGATTACTTGTGACATCATAAAATGAGAAATGCTGAGATTTTTTAATTACATTTTCTATGATAAACACTAAATCTTAATTGGTTACTTTGTTCATTTGTTGCTGAAATGGTACTTGATGTTGTACTTCAATCAGTGCCACAAATCATCAATATTTCTTTCAAATACAAGGGTTAAATCTTGACTTTTTATTTTACTATTTTTTGTTTTTACGTGCTGAAAAATTTAATTATACTTATTATCAACTGGTGCACATTTTACTGCACCTCAACTCAATAAATTGTAAGTTTCACTGTCATATTTGGAGCTTTGCCTTTGAAAGTGTCTGTAGTATTCACTATGACTCGTCAGCATCAAGCTGTCACTTGGTAACCGGTAACAGAGTGTAGGATTTCACAGTGTGATAAAGTCCTCCAAAGCAGTGTGTGCTGGTGTCACTGACAGCTCACTTTCCTACAGCTATGTCACTCTATCTGTCCACACCAATCTCCACTTCCTTGTCATGTGCAGTTAAACAAACATGACAATATTTCATCTCAGTGCCTCAGGAGCAGGAACAAGTGCCCGTGAGGGGAGCTAAAGATAAATTCACTTTGTAGTGTAGTAATAAAGACACGAAAACCTTGAGATATTAAGTATGAGAAGAAGAAGGCTCAGTTGTGAGAGCCATGTCCCGATCTCTCCCTGGAGAATGAGTGAGGCAAGAGTAATATGTTCAGATTTGCTCATATCTTTCATCCATCACATATTTGTGTCTGGCTCACAGTGGGGCTGGGGTCTGTCCCAGCAATCATTGGGTTATAGTTTGGTCACATCACACCTCCATTCACACCTATAGTCAATTTAGAGATTCAAATTCTCTAAACTGAATGTCTTTGAAGATGAGAGGAAACCAGAAAAAAAACATACTCAGACATGGAGTAGACATGCAAACTCCATAGAGGAAGGCCCAATTGAGGTTTGAGCCGCGAGGCGACAATCCTACCCACCAAGCCGTCTCATCACTCTACACATCAACAGCTTTAAGAATAAATACAGAGAAATATCACACCCCGGGCCAAACCTAGCCCGGGTCTTACAGATGTTGCTCTTAATCAAGGCGATGCATCATCACTCCTCTATTTTCACTTACTTCCTGTGTTACACAGTCATATGGCAGGAAGGAGGAGGGATTTGAACAGCAAAGGAAGATGGTTGAGGATAGCTCTGGGCTCTGGGAGCCGCGCCATGGGTGGGTATCAGTATTGTGTCCGGACCCTGTGAGGATTCTCCCCAGGATGTTGTAAACAATCTCTCCTCCTCCTAGCAGAACTGTTAAGCCGGCAGCCGGGTACCACACAGCCATGTGTCACATGAGAGGCCTGGCCGAAGTCTCGGTGGTCCAGAATCCTATTCTTAGCTGTAGGAATGTACACAGTGGCCTCATGGCGAGCTGCGCGGCTCCTAACTGGAAAGCCTCGTTGTATCTCTGTGTCATGCTCCTCGTCTCTCTCTGTCTATGCCTCACATCCGACTCTCCTCTCTTTGGACAATGTTTTGGCTTTCTTTTGGTTGCGGTCAATTGTTTTTCTGTTCAGACTGTTCAGAGTAATTTTGGATCATATTTATTTGGAGGAGGTAAGGATTTGCAGAGTCACTCATTACAGATGCACTGATAACCGGTTTTGCACAGGAATTGGTGGCACTGATATGTTGCTTTATTAATTCAGAGTGAAATTTCACGTGTGAAACAGCTATAGCCTTTGATTCTTCAGCTTCAAGTGAGTCTTCTGCTATTTTTGCAGATTTTTCATGTTGAAGGGAGTCAATTGTAGCATTTGTGCCTCATACAGGCAGGTCATTCTAATGCTTTTATTAATCTTAATAATAGAACCAAATACAAACCTAGATTATCTGTGATTATTGTGATTGTTTTTCATATTTGAAATCAACAAAATTCAATCATAGTTGATGATTTCCTAGTCATCATTCAAATGTTTGAATACTTTTCATGAATTATATCTGACTGGATTTTAAATAGTGGCATTATTATTGTAGGCATCGGGTGTGAAATGTCAGTCATTGTCACTTACATTTCATAATATTTACAAAAATGATTAGTGGTCTAAATATATACCACAATGGGAGGGCTCACTGACCGGGAGTAAATCAGTAGCTGTCACAGGGGTGATTAGAAGTCTTGGTGTTGATAATAGCCCAGTGAAATCTACCCATTGCAAATGACAGGATGATGTCATCGAGGAATGACAAGGAAACGAGGCGGAAAGACAGTCAAGTAGAGAAAACAAAGACAATTTTGAAATTATCACTGGGAAAAGGGGAGTGGTGCGTGGGTGGGTGGGGGGCAGCACCGAGGAATGGAGTGTCCACAACAGACAAAAACAGATGGCCTAGTGACACAACTGTGATGGGGTTAAAGGCGATTAGGAGCTGGATGAGGGAGATGTGGCCAAATGGCACATGGACGCATCGAGATAATTTAGGAGAAGGATTTAAAAATAGAAACGTGTGGGTCACTAATCGTCACATTAAGGACAGAGGTTGTGGGCTACTGAACAAAGGATGAGCTGTCTGGTCTGGAGGGATGCACACTGAGGACAAAGATCAAATTAGAGGAAGATTAAATCAAACTGTTGCGTTCGTGTGTTGATGATGATGTGATGTTGTGGACAAGCACTCAATGAAAGCATTGGTGCATCCCGCAAGAGATAACCAACCTAATGGTACAGCAGCTGATAGAGTTTGTGAGAAGGATTTGACAGCACAGAAAATAATGTCATAATAACGATCATGAAGTGATTGCTTCTTCGTTCTGCCTTTTTTATCTTCTAATTCCTCTACAGGATGGCCTGCGGATCACATGAAGTTTTCTCTTTTAAAGACTCAGAACATCCGTCCCTCCTACTCGGCCAGCTTAACATCCTTCGACAGGAGCGAATCCTGACAGATGTCCTGCTCTGCACCGAGCAGCAGGAGGTTCCCTGCCACAGGAACGTCCTGGTGTCCAGCAGCCCGTACTTCCGTGCCATGTTCTGCAGCAACTTTCTGGAAAGCAGCCAGGCCCGCGTGAACCTGAAGGGGATCTCATCGACAGTCCTGTGTGGAATAGTGGACTACGTCTACACAGGCTGCATCACTATCACCATGGACATTGTGCTTCCGCTCATGCAGGCAGCATCCATGCTTCACTATGGCTGTCTCTTTGAGGCCTGCTCCATGTTTCTCCAAAAGCAGCTGAGTCCAGAGAACTGTCTGAGCATGATCCGACTCTCTGAGATCCTTCACTGTGAGAGTTTGAGGGAGCGAGCGAAAGAGATGGCCGTGCGTTGTTTCTCCGATGTGGCTGCTACAGAGGACTTCTGTGAGTTGTCCCTTCCGGAACTCATGTGTTACCTAGAAGATGACCGACTTTGCGCCGAGGAAGAGCAAGTCTTTGAGACCCTCCTGGCGTGGATCCACCACGACCCGTTCTCGCGACGCGGTGCAATTCACGATCTCTTCAAGAAAGTCCGTCTTCGCTACATCCATCCAACTTACCTCTTCCAGTTTATCGCTAACGACCCACTGGTGCAGTCCTCCACCCTTTGCACTGAGATAATCGAGTCAGTGCGTCGCCTCATGCTCTCTGTCAGCACCAAGTGTAGTCGTGAGCTGAAGCCCCTGTGGACCACGCCGCGGCGT
This sequence comes from Brotula barbata, assembly GCA_900303265.1. NCBI lineage: Eukaryota > Metazoa > Chordata > Actinopteri > Ophidiiformes > Ophidiidae > Brotula > Brotula barbata. The sequence continues at coordinate 14,016 of OMNV01007465.1, forward strand.
TACACCTGCAGAGAAACGCTTGTGGTGGTCGGAGGCCGAAAAAACAACGAACAGACTTCCCGAGAGGCCTTGTTGTACGATGAAAGGACCCATCGTTGGCAATGGTTGGCTAAGCTCCCTCTGCGCCTATACAAGGCTGCATATGTGTGTATTCACAGCATCCTCTACGTGGTTGGCGGGCTCAACCTTTGCATGACATCGGGCGACAGCTCAGTCAGCGCCACAGTTTATACTCTCTCCTTAAAGACCAACCAGTGGAGGACCGCCGAGCCCATGCTGCAGCCGCGATACGCCCACCAAAGTGTGTCCTACCTCCACTTTATTTTTGTTTTAGGAGGCATTGGAACTGACAAACAAATCTCTCAGTCAGTGGAGAGATATAACAGTATGTTCAATCAATGGGAGGCAATGGCACCGATGCCAACAGCCGTCCTGCATCCAGCAGTTGCAGCCACTGATCAGAGGATCTATGTTTTTGGAGGAGAGGACGCCATGCAGAACCCAGTCAGGCTGATTCAGGTAGAAAACTTCTCTTGCTTTATCATGATAGGAGCAACTTTGGAGCGCTACCATGTAAATATGGAAATGTTCTTCAACGGAATGCATCCTCGGTATGAGCAGATAGAAAATAGACAACCGAGATCACCACTTTTGATCTTGCAGTACCTTACAGGGTGAGTGACTGTTGGTGTTTGTGATGTGCCACCAGGTGTACCACATCTCTCGCAACGTGTGGTGCAGACTAGAAACAAGAACAGTGAAAAATGTCTGTGCCCCTGCCGCCGTCATCGAAGATAAGATCTACATCATAGGAGGTGGGCTCAGTGATTTTGATATGATAATCAAATGAACAGATGTCCATTTTAGCTGTGATGTCACAATCTATTTTAACATCTACCACATGCCTCCTAAAAGATATTTCATTTTCAGGCTACACCAGACGAATGATAGCGTACGACACCAAAGCCAACAAATTTGCCAAGTGTGAGAATCTAAAGGAGCGAAGGATGCACCACAGTGCAACAGTGATCAACAACAAGCTGTACGTGACCGGTGGACGCATCCTCAATGGCCAGGATGTCATCGAGGACTCAGACTGCTTTGAGTGTTATGACCCAAAGACTGACGTGTGGACCTCGAAGGGCTCCCTCCCCTACAAGTTATTTGACCACGGCTCCCTGGCCCTGGTCTGTGTTTCCAACAGACCGAATCCACCGTGACCCAGCATCCACCCGCTGGGTCACTTTGGGTCAAAGCTTTGCTTCATGGTCCTCACCTCCCTTTTGCCGTTTGATTTATCACCTTGCTTCTAACTATACAAATGGTGAACACCGACTGCATTCCTTCACGCAACTCAGCTTCTGGCACAACTTGGCGGCATGCTGAATCAAAGGGAGCATGTGCTGAAAAGCAACGTTACTGTTAAGGAATCTGGGCTGGAATTATAAACCCAGACATAACAAGAGGCAGACGGACGAACACATCCAGCAGTTATTCAGCACACACGTAATCCAAAAAAGCTCTTTCCACAAATGGCTGCACTTATTTGATGCTAACTTAATGCTGACGCTTTAATTTCCTCGTCATTCACACACAGCATGCCTACCTGCCTGGCTGTTGCAGCTGACTACTGAAGCGTGAGTGTTTGTGTGTGTGTGGCAGGTTCGCTGTAAGGGCTCTCAGACAGAGTGGACAGTCGTATAATGCACTTTGAAGATGATATACATTCCTCCTTGACCCACAATATTTTAGCTTTTTTTATCAGTGGCTCATGAGAATAACGAAGGCCAAAGATAAAGCAGCCACTCCTGCTCAGCAGCTGGACTAGCAGTGGTTTCCACCGTGTTTCCTGAATGTAGCTGAGTATATCAGCTTTACTTAAATGAAATTATCTGGGCCAACACAACTCCACTTTATCACTTATTAGTGAATTACTCCTCCATCCCCCAGAAAAGACTATTTATATCTTACTGTGGAATAAAAAAGACTTGAGACACTCAAAATTAGTCCGACTACTACTTTTGCATTTTACCATGTGTTATTGTTGGTAGGTGGACAAATTAGCCGATGGCCCTTCAGGCAGCTACTGTACTGTATGATGATGTGCTGATGTGTGATGATGATGCCTTTGATTGGATGCAGTGACCCACTGAAGGGCAACCGTGAGATGAAGGGCTACAATGGATTCACTTGCACATACGCTGCGCTGGTGTTTGTCCAGCAATGAAATCAAACAAGTCTTCTATTCGTCTGAGGAAATAGTATACATGCATCGGCACCATGAGACTGTGGAGATCTGTCTCACACGTTAACCATCACTTCTGTCTTTACCTTGAAACCATCTTGACCCTTGTTGTGCTTACGTTGTCATTGCCCCTGGTAACAATCACCACGGCAACCTTAATATCATCCCACTGGGTCATCACATGGCATGAATCACTGCTCAACTACACAATGCATAGTTTCGCTGTTATTTGCACAATTGAGAAATTCTCTTTAGGATTCTCTTTAAAATGTATTGTTTTCTATTCTGCAAAGTATACACTTACATTTTGAATGACGATTTCCTTGTGTGTGACTCGTCTTTTTCCAAATATACAGTATGTGTATGTATTACGTGTTAGAATGTGAATCCTGTTTCTTACTTTCTGCTTTAAATCTCCCCACGCGCAGGAACAACTGGTAGGGTTTCTGTCGTTGAATTTAGAGCCGATCTAAATGTGTGACTGTGAGTCATGCTCACTTCATACTTAAGGGAAGATTTTGTCAGCACACAGAAGCGTGTTCGCTGGCTACCAAGAGACACATTTGGTATTCGTGTATCAACTGACGAGCACCTATGTGTCCATTGAAATATTGAATTATATTTTATCTATAAGTCATTTTATGGGAAGCCATAAACCTGTTTACGTTAGATGTGGTGTAAAGTTCACTCCACACAATATGTTAATATGACTGACCTGTGCTGAACCTCTCGGCTCTTCAGGTCACATTCTATCCATTAAGTGTGTTTGGCACACAGAGCTCCACATGTAGCCCAACATCTCCAATTACCAATTTCCTCCTGACAGGCTCACCGTGTGGAAGGTTTGGCCTATTTGTACGCAGGCCCGGGGTTCAGGTTTATCTCAGGGGAAGAGATCAGGAATCGAATTTCACTTTTACAGTTTAATCCCAGGCCATTAGTTGGGAAACAGTGAAACACGCCTAAGAGCTGCAACCAAAAGGGAATTTCATTGCACTCCACATTAGCGAGCCCAGAGTGTCATTGAGCTAAATAGATCCTTGTTAGCACAGTCACTCTGAGCGCCGCACAATCTCCCTCTGTATGTGTGTGTGTGTGTGTGTGTGTGTTTCTGGCCTTATAATTGAACCAAATCATTAACAAGACACATATCAGCCAGCAGAATTCAACATCTTAAACAATTCACCCAAAGCTTTTAGACATGAAGACGGTGATCATTATGATTAATTAGTCATCGGTTGCATCAGACGTCATACACTGCATATGAGCAACATTTAACAACAAAGATACATTTTACTGAGCTGCTGTTAAACACGTAGCCTCTTCTGATTGTTTACTAAGGTGTGCTTGCTCTCATGTCTGTCCGTAGAAAGCAGTGTGTGAGGGTCACCCTTCAGGGAGGCTGTGGCTTGGCAGGTTATTTTCAGTGACTGTTACTGACCCATAAAGGGATAGCGTTTCATCTCTGGACCATGCTGTGTATGCCTACACACACACAATTGTGATTGGAAGACCTACAAGTCTCAATAGTTCAGTGTGCACACAGTAAATTTGACCTCTTAACCACCACATATCCAAGCACACACAGCCCAAATACTGAGTTTTTACAGTAGGGAGAAATAATAAAATACAATCTGAACACAGTGGATTTTCTTGACATCACCCAGAGGCACCTGCATGTTGCTTTGAGCTGTTTTGGAATGCTGATTGAGGGTTCCCTCCTCCCTGCTGTCATGTGAGAGGGTCTGTAACTTCACCCCATGATAATATGATACACAGTGGGATTAAGGTTCACACCTTTACAGTCATGGAGTGGCTTACAAATGCAAAGACGGTCGGCCACCCTGATGCAGCAATTTGTTTCAATATAATCTAAAGTAATTAAATACAGTAAGTAGTTTCTAAAATAGCTACTGCGTCTATTGCAAACGTGTTTCTATAGCAGCACTATTATGTGATGGCAAACACAAAGTGTCAGTCGTGAGTTGACAGACAGACTACTGCACTACATCCATTTGACCTCTAGATGTCCCCACGGTTACAGTGGTGATAAACTGTATGTTACAGCTCATAAAGGCCTTCCTTTGCACTCTGTCGCCCCCTGCTGACAAACGTGCAACACAAACTGACAAAACAAATTATACAAAAAGGATGAGAACATTAGAATCACTTTGTTTTTATTAATAATTTTGCTCATAAAAACAAACGAGACACAGTACAGCATGCACACATTCCTTAGGGGATCTAAAATAAATCTGGTCAAAATAATAATTGAAGCATGGGATTATTTAACAGGCTGATTAGGTTTTGTGTTTATCTGGTGAGAACCGTTCAAACGAAATAGATGAGGACGGGGGACGGAAGGAGGGTAGAGAGCGACAGATAGAGATGAGAGGATGTTTGATACTGATAAAATGACAGTTGGAATAACACTTAAAATGCCTACATTCACTTCAACAATCCTAACCCACACGAGCACGCTGCCCTTAACGCAAATCTACATCCATGACAAACCTCGGTAAATGGCACTGTGGACTTAAAAGACATGAAAAATTTATATTTTTAATATAACATTAAGACACAATCAAAATCAAGATAAACAATGCATTGGTCTGATAAAAGTGCTATTTAAAGATTCTGAGGGGCATATTAACATTGAAATCTTACAGACTGTACAAAAGAAATAAAATATAATTAGAATTAGACCAACATAAACAACAATTATAAAGAATTTAAATTTATGAAACTCAACAGCTACAAAGAAAAACCTAAAAACTAACTTAAAATTATAGCTCTAATTAATACATTTTGAATATAAGATTTCAATTTGGAACAATTTAGATATACAGCATGTACACATTCATAACCCCACCATTCTGTGCTTCTATTGCCCAACATAGAACATGGAAGGGCGAGAAACCAAACTTTAGATTGTTCCCATAACACCCCAACTGAGTTTTCATCACAAAAATGTACAGCAGGTCAGTAATTACAAAGGCATTCAAAGAAAGAAGTTACATTTTGGCACCAGGCACAGAATTTATTTTACATAACCAAGTGGCTAAAACCCACCCAGAAAAAATACTCTACTATTCTCATCCCACAAATACATATACATTATAATCATCTGAGAGAACAGTAAATAAAAATATACAATGTAACATTTGGCATAACGTTCGCTGGAAGAATAAGGGAGGGGGCGGGGGAGTGATTGAGATCCACCCCAGCAGACCTGACTGAAGGATCTACAGTGCATTTCTGTCAAAAGACAATCAGTTTGTTCTTCCTGAGTGCTCCAAGTAAACGGGAACTGGGATTACGGTTGGGCCTTGTTGTTACTTATGCTATCGCATGTGGCCGGGAAAACGCACTGTGACTTACTTGGTTCAAAGCAGTGATATCGGAAGCTTTAGACGCGGTGCCCTGAATTATCACGGCCACTTCCAAGGAAACGGCTCCCCGTGGTGATCTGGCAGTTAAATTCAGATATTTGACCGGTCCTCTTCGTCAGTACCATCACAGCAAAGCGGGACAACGTTTCCTGAGAGGGGATCAGGTATGACAAACTTTACTAACGTCTCTGTGGGGATGGACGAGCTTCATGGCCTCCTTTGAACCTACGATGAATCAGTCTCTGTTGAAACTAACACGGGGTTTTAAATGGCTCTGGTAAGTTACAAGCTGGCTAAGGAAAGGACAGGGGGCCGTCGTGCTTTCTACACTTCGCTGATGGTGCGCTCTGCGGGCTTGAAGTTGATCGATTTAGACGACGACATGTAGAAGGACTGGGTTTTTCGGTTGAGACGGGCGCGCTTGGAGGCCACGCTCAGGCTGCGTTTGCTGGAGGAAATGATATCCGTGATGAACCTTTTGCAGTCCACGCAGACCTCCATGGCAACCCAGTCCTCAGTCAGCTCCTTGGGCAGATCCAGCTCATCCTGGGACCTGCTCTCTCTGCTGCCACTGCTGCTATGTTTGGACATCCTGGGGGCAAAGAGGAGGAGAAAATAGATGAAGAGAGAGAGATGTGGCAAACTTTCACACCGACTCCATGTGAAAACTGCTGCTGCGTACTTGTAAACGCTTCTACGTAGACTCTGCCTGTTGTGTGCGGACCCAAATTGTTGCTTTTCTGGCTCGGGGCCAGAAGTTGCCCCTTCTTTGACCATCGCGCTCGGTCCCAGGGAATAGACGGGCAAGGTAGCATAGGGCTTTGACGGCAGGCGCATCTGAGGTAGAAATACACAAAAAGATATTGAAACTTGCTTCATGTGGCTTATGTACGAAGTTTACATATTAAGTCAAGAGTCTTACCTTTTTACAGCACTGGAAGCACACCGGCCTGGAAAAGACACGACAAGGAGGGATTATAGGAAACATCATAACTGCTGCCATTCACAAGTGAGAAGATGACAACTAGATGGCGCCACTAAAACACTGAAGACTAAACACTAACACTAGTAGATTTGTGTACTAGTCCACTTTCAGACAAACTATTCATTGTTATCTAAAGGACTCTGGATACATTTAACAGGCTTTTTTTTCACATTAATAATAGAGTATATCTAAATAATTCCTAAAATCCAATATAGGAACTTTTTTTGCTTGATACCAGAATAGATCCAGCTATGTGGCATCTTTGGAAAACTTTCACTTAAGTAAAGTAGGAACATAAAACCCATTGGCAGTTTGGTGATTTACCTTTTGCAGAACTGGCACATGTAGGACCAGGTAAAGAGAGAGAACCTCTTGGTCCGACATGTAAAGCAGAGCTAGAGAAAAGATGACAGGTAAGACAGGTACACGATTGTGATGGGGCAGAATGACACCGAGACGAAGCGGCCGCGCGTCTCTCACCTTTCCTTTCTTGAGGGCGCTGTAGACGTCCTTGTACTGCTGGAACTTCTCCAGCTCGGCTTTGACCAGAACTTGTCTGATGTGCATCACCTCCTCCACCGTGAGAGCCAGGCACTCCACGGGGTAACAGAACTCCTCCTGGGGAAGGAGGCGTCGAAAATCACATCAGCCGACACATACACACACGCACACGTTGGATATCCAGAGGACTACACCATGATCCCACAATGCAGTGCAGCAAAAAGAGGAGGAGATCCATTTCCCAGTAAATGAACACCGTGTTAATGTAGGCAAATACCGAAATAAATAAACAAATACATATCAAATGGAAGGCAAGCACCATCTGTACACATCACCCAGATCCCAATCATGCAGTGAGATGATAACGGGGAAACTAACTGGGTTTTACTCTCACAGTGAAAATAAACACAATGCTTAAACTGGCATGAGGGTGGAATGATAAAGACAAACGGAACATCTGGGTGATCACAGATTGGCCATGATGGGAGTTCTTAGGGACAATAACAAGTCGTAGGATTTGACCATTTTCCTTTTTACGTCGCTCATGTTCAATTACAGCATTACTCCAAAGGACCTACACCCATATTTCTCACCTGGATACTACAGATTACATACATAGGATTCTACCATTAATTAGACATAAGCCCATGATGTTCCTCTGTCATCTAAACCAGGGACATTTTGTCTGCCATCCAAGGAGCATCGTCTGTTCTGGGCTGTAACATTCACACCTTTTTGAATGTGATGTGAACTGAAGAGGAACAATAGTGTCTTCAAAGACTGGACTGTACGTCCAGTTGCCATTAATTCTCCAGAGGGGTCCATTTTCTTTTACACTCTCACAGAACCATTCTCAGTATGGAATTGTTCTCCCACTTGCTGTGATCTCTACACAGATGGACATTTATCTAAAAATGCAGTGATTTTCGTGGTGCTGTGACCACGTTTCCCACAAGGTGTTAGTAGAAGAGTTCAGATGTGCTTTTGATGGTACAGACTGATGATTCATAGTAACAGTAACGTACCCCTCCCTTAGCGCCACTGTCGACTTCCACCTGACCAGCAGACAGAGGGAACAGGACATTCAGACACATGCAAAACCTCATAATTCGTCTTTACAGGAGCTTGTTATTACTATAAAGGAGTTTATTATTACTATACAGGAGCTTATTATTACTGTACTGGAGCGTATTGGAGGTAGATGAATATTTAAATATAGCAAAGCAGTTACAACACTGGATATTGTCTGTTTATGTGCACCAACAGATTATGTATACTATTTATGCAGAGGAAGAAACTTTATAAACTTTCATTAAACATAACATTTGGCATGAAATAGGATTATTTCAGAACGCCATAGACACCACCGGTCCCATGACTGAAAAAAAAAAAAATCATCTGACACGGCAGCATCCGTGTCAACATCAATCAGTTCTCAAAGATGACAGCATTCCTCTCATGATTGGGTAATTAACTGACAGAGGCGACTCTTTTCACTTGGAACCTCCGTCATAGACACAAGCTGGTGTGTACCGATGGTTCAGATTCTCCATCTGTCAGTTCTCTGCTGGACTTGGCCAAAAAGTTTCTCTCCAAATGTCTCCTAATCTGTCCCTCTTAGTTGCAATGAGAATGTGGAAATTAAAATGAACTCATGGGTAGATAAGTTAACTAAATTACCTTGGTGCCGGGATCCGACATCAGCTGCAGCGTTACGTAAGAGAAAACAATACGAGTAAGTCTTGGAAGACACACGTGGCAGCGATAGACAAAGACTTTCCTGTTATACATGCTGTAGGAGAAGACCTATAGAGACGCCTAGTGATGGAAGGGACTCAAAATCAATTCGTCCCTAATTTTAATAATTCAAAAGATAAGAAGACTGTTGGACATAAACAAAATCTTTCAATCATCTTTTCTACATACGCTGATATCTTCTGATTTTCTAAATGATGATCCATGGATTTTTGAACCAAAGCCTGAGTTAACAAGAAGAGACTCAAGAAGTCCTGGTCATTCAACAGCCTGTCCTGTGGTTTCAATTACATCCATCAACATTCTAAAAAAAAAAATACATCACATGACCGGCACAGGGTCATTAAGAGAACCGGTGATCTCATGGGAAACAAATGAGTCACAGGATGTCACAGCTTCACTGCCCATTCGGCACTGTTGGTAGATTTGTTATTGGTTGAGTTACGGCCTACATGTGTTCAGATTTCATGTGAGGTTGATGTATGTGATTTTAGAATTCGCCACAGTGATCCTTACTCTTTTCTGGATTGTGGGTTGTGATTACATAGCAAAATCCTTAACCTTAGAGGATTCTTTGGTTCCGGGCACTGTGGTTAACTTACCAAAGATTTGGAGGTCTGTTTAGATGGGGGAGCAAAAGGTCGTGCGCTGGTGGGAGCCTCCTTCTCGATAGAGTGTCGCCTCTGTGAAGAGTGACGTTTTTCTGGCTGGGGGGTGGCAGAGACTGGCAGAAAGTTAGGAGGAGCTGCAGGGATGGAAGCAGAAAGGAGTTCCAGTGTGAGAGAGGACACTGGCATGTTTGTTGCCTCTTCTCCACTCATCATATCTCTCTTGAAGGGATCACTCCGATATCTTATTCGCCTTTTAAATTCCTATTATTTATTAAATGTGGCATTTTGGGCTTCAAAAAGCAAATCTATAACAACAACAACAACAACAACTATGTATTCATCGTCATCATCATCATCACATGGGAAGGCTTGGACAGAAATGTTGTCTACTATGTGTTGAAATGAATGACTCACCCTTCCTCCCCGTGACAGGCTCAGGAGACGTGTCCTCCATCAGAGACGCGGACATACTGGAGCTGCTCTGTGTGGTGTCCTCCTATCAAAACCAGACAATAAGACCAAATGACATCAACTGATTCAACATGGAAATAGACAAAATATATGAATAAACACAAGGTTCCATGACCGGTTGGATTTCAGCAACAACTCATTCCGTCTTTCCTCAACATGAACTCAGACATGCGTAAACCTTGTGAGAACACAGTGTCCTGGATGATTGTCATCATCGCCGCCACCATCATTACAATGATTACACAAATAACAACTGATCTCTGCCAAGAATCATTTTTAGCTGTGGGCAGGGCAATACAAAATGTTTTTCCTGGTCTGCTCATTGGTTGAGGAAGAATGTATTCGATGAACAGATAAAACTGAATATTTGCTTTTCCGCCAGCTGATCACGGTGTAAAACGTTCAGCCTGTCTTGGCGACACATAGGGGGGATTATCTATTGAGCACAGACATCTAAGTCAGGTCCAGCATCTTACATCAGATTCTGAGCTGTCCAACTCGGCCAGCGTGGGCGCCCTGAGTAACCTCTTCCTCTGGGAAAGTGCCTGCGCTGTGGCCGCGCCTTGACTTGGTCCCGTGGTGCCATTGGCCAGAGACTGCGTGCTGATAGCCAACTTCCTGCGTGCGCCTGGACTGTTAACGTCTGTAGGAGAAAAACGGATCAGCTGGTCAGTCTGGGCGAGGAGGGGACGTCAGACACACGTTTGATTGCCGTTCTGTCTTTGTACACTGTTGTTTTACAAAATGAGGCGTAAATCCACCTGAGTTATGTCCTTATCTTTACAGCCCGCCTTCAGGCTTTCTGTGTAAACGGTGCGTGTCTTTGTGCTCTTACCACACAGAAACAGTACAGTACACACGCACCATCCATATGTTGAGCATGATAAGTCTTAAACATAGGCTAATGTTTTTTGCACCATCACTAATCCTACTTAAGCAAACACTACAATGTACGGTATGACAACCAAGAAATCAAACAAATCCAAAGATTCAGCTCCAGGCAAAAAGACATGAAAATGAAACAAAATACCTCTTTAATGGGACGGAAAATCTAAACCATAGTCCTTTTATAAGTAGCAGAGCTGAAAATTGCCCTCTAATATCATATTAAAGCTTTTAAATGTCTGACATTTCTTGCAAACTGTTGCATAAAACAAAAACCAAATCAGTTTGTTCTTTATTGTTATTGTCCTCTATGATGCCGACACAGTGTTTGACTTATCGAGGCTCCACTTAGCGATGCTACGTGTGGCGCCAGAATTTTATTTTTCAACCAAACTTTATTTACAAATAAACCCACAAATGATTCATACAATCATACAACTTTGCTATCATTATAGATGAACGAGTGAAAGTAGTTTGGACCACAAAGCACCCATTTTGTGTTCAGAATGCACTTTTCCACTACAATTATCTGAAATTCTGCCCATCCCTGATCACATCAGCCTCGTTTTTTTATTTCTTCAGATCACAATGACATACTGGATTGTTTCCGGTTTACCTGAGCTGCGGAACAAATCCTGTGGCGTGCTGATGCTTTTTCCTGCACCTGCACAGCGATGGAGGGAATGAAAGCATCGATTAGGAACGAACGCTCATTCCTGAATTCAACAAACAGTCATTACGGTCTGCACAGTGCTACTATAGAGGGGGGTGGGACACTACAGCAGCAAGGAATGGAATTCAGCCATTCCGGGTGTCAATTGAGGGAATGCATACTTTCACACACAATTTATGCACATCTGGAAGCCGACTGAGGGAGAGAAAATGGGAGCAGTGACAGTGCAGGAGCTAATTATCATACAATCACTTATGTGAGGCCGGGCGTTGATGTTATGTAATGTCTTACATGCTGCAGAGGTTGCCGATTAGGATGTCAGCAGTGCCGTCTGAGTGAGGGTTTGTAATCTCACCCTACCAGCTCTGACTCAGTGGCTTCACTCATCACCTTGTGGAGGTGAGAGATACTGGAAGCAGATACCGCAGTGCAACATTTCCACTGTTCAACTCGCAATATTCTCACCACATAAATATTAAAGAAAAGTCTGTTCTTTGTTCTGCGTCTCTGCTGGCCCAAAGAACTCGCAAAATGCGCGAAACACCAATGTGACAATTTCAAGCTGCACTGTGCCGACTTGTGTTTTTGCTCTGTGTGTCAAAACGATGAGCGCTGCTGCAGCTCACGCACTTTCAACAACACAAGCACATCAGGAACAAGAGGAATGTGGGTGGGTTTGAATCAGGTAGGAGCAGAACCTAAAAAAGGCCTAAAAGGAGCACAGGTAAGAGTAACAGACTGACAAACGGTGACAAAAGGAGAGCGAGAGAGCTTTACCTGACGAGTCAAAACTGTATGACGTAGTAAGAGGTTGCATGACTGACATAAAAACAAAAAGATGGGAGCAAAAGAGGGGAAAACAGATGAAAATCGAATGTAACATCAATGAATTCACCCCTCAATATGTTAATAAAAACACTGTAGTATTTATGACCATCCTAACAGACTGTTGAATGCAGAATTATGCAACAAATGTTGGTGTTTCCCTCCTAATGCCTTCAACAAAGGCAGTCTTGTATATTCTGTAAGTATAGAATTACATATATGCTGTGCTGGCGGATTAAAGCCTTAAGCGCAATGTAGATTAGCAATATTGGACATTCGTGACGGCCACATACCAGTAAGATTACTGTAAAGATTATTTGTAGTCTTTAAGTTGAACTAATGCCTTTACTACTAATGAAAATCAGGACTTTTGATCATTAACAGCAAAAGTTGGTGGAGTCATGGAAGCATGGAGGAAGAAGTGGTTACAGTGACTGAGATGGATGTGGTTTAGCAGAATGAAGCTGTGGTTAATGTCTTTCCTCACAGCGACGCATGAGATTAAAAGGCAGTCAGCAGGATTACAAACATTCCAGGGATTTTATGAGGGGATGCAACATGTGGTAAAAAAATAAAAGGCCTAATGAGTCTCTCACCCAGGCGGCTCCTGCGGATCATGTCCGGTGAGACGGGCCTGAGCTTCCTCTCCGCCTTGATGTCCTCCAGCAGACGCTCGTGGAGGCTCCGTGGTCGTGGGGGGTGTGGCTTGAGTTTACGGGCCGCGACCTGTTGATGCGAGGACCACCGGTTACCGCTTGTGACTGACAGGCGTGCATCTTATCCCAGTTTACTGAGTGTATGCTGCTACTCACAGGGTTGAGAGGAGGGCGCGATCGGATGAATTCAAGAATGATTTCATGAGCGCTCTTCTTTAACCTCGGTGGGATGTCGCCGTTTACCTGGAGGAACATTGTTACATCGACTTCTGGTCAGATTTGAGGACATAAAAATGGAAACTCATCGCACTGTACTGCAATCATCACAAGTCAAAGCATTTTTCCTGTTAATACATGTTGACGTCTGGTTATCATGTACCAATATGCACTCTACATTTAAATTTTGTGGAAATAAATTATTTTTTAGTTCATTGCATGAATAAAATTGCACTTTTCTTTGGCAAACAAGATAAATCTCCAGGCTCAGTAACTGTCTGGGAATGATGCGAGCCAAGTATCCATGATCGAGTTTTAACAATGGGGTAACAGGCAGCAAAACTACAACTGCATGATAAAACAAATGAAGAAATCTAATTATTACCTTGTAATAACAATGTCATTCAACATATCTTATGGAGGACATGTGCAAGTGCTCACCATGACTTTCCGCAGCTTGTAGCGTTTGGAGCGGATGTCATCCATCAGCATTTCATAGGGCGTGAGCTGGTATTCAATTGGCAGCGGGTTGTATTGGCGCTCTTGAACCTTCTTCAACTTGACGCCAGTCCTCAGATCTCGCATCACCTGCACCCAGAAACACGCCTGAGGGAAAAATAAGAATCGTGACACGTGATACACACGACATAAAACAATCAAACTTGAAGTCAGCGGCCGTGTTCTTACCCAGTCTGCATTTTGCAGCTCGTTGAGGTCTTGAACGGGCTGCTCCCGAGTCTCACCCTCCATTCTCCGCAGGTTCTAGAAGGAAATAAAAACGGAATATTGGAGGATGCAAGGGTATTTTGTAAAAAAAAAAAGACGCAATAATTCATGTCTGACTTTTATATTAGAAGTTATAATGTCTTAAATGTATACAACGCAAGAGATGGAAATTAAGCAGGACCTCCTTTTGTTGACATACTGTACATGTGCACCCATTTTCATTACAATCTACTGTTGTAATTTATCCCTTCTAAACTTCTGCACACTTCACTGGGTCTTCTTGAGTGTATACCGACATTATTCAATGTTTTCCTGTCCAGTGGGGGGAGGAGCCAAGTCCCAACAAGCAAAACCTCATGTTTAGCCCATGTGGCCTCAAACAGATGACTTTCCCGTCAAAGAGAGAGCGCCTGACAGCTGCAGCATCTCTTCATCCTGACCCTTACAGAAGGTTTCATTTCCCCATTTCCTCTCCCAAAGCCCCATTTTTCCCTGCTGACCTTTCGACGTTACCGCCGATATCCATTAATCTCCATCCATTTTTAAACACGATTCCTTTCTTTACAAACTTTGGGGAAATTTCTGCTTTTGCACAAAAGACATGGAAATCCAAAAGAACAGAAACTTGTGTCTTACTCCATAAGCGTGTGTAATGCTGTACATGTTACTGCTTTTGCTGGATTATTAGTAATTATCCAGTGGTGGTGCTGAGCGTAGAGTAGTCCCCTATGGTCCACCGCGCCCTTTGATAAGCTCTTTAAATGCAGTAATGAGGTTACACTTAATTCTATCACCTTATATTACATAAGATGTTTTGTATGAAATGTCCTGACTGCAGCATTCACAGCCAGCATGTCTGGACACAAATATGCTGTCGGACAAATCGTTATCTGCCCTGAAATCCCAGTCAGGGTAAACAAAGGTGTTTACAGGTACATGACTGTGTGAGGATAGAACAAATGATTTCCCACAGCTTTATATTTTCCATAATATATTAAAGGGCTTCTCGTTAAAGCGATGGAAGTCGTTACCGCACCACTTGGTCTTTAAGTGTTAAAACCATCCCCCATTTGGAAAGGTGAAACACAGAGGTAGAAAATATGCAGATCTTCTTCCTGGTTGTGATGAAGGAATTCGTGACATCTTAGACATCCTGGTCTGCTCACATTGTGTGTGGTCTCATTGAGAGGAGCTAAAAGCTCTTTAATGAATGTCGTTAAAATGCTTTCAGTAATCTATCAGTGCCAATCATGTTGTGCACACACACACGTAAATAAATACACGTTTTAAAACATTTAAATAGTCAGCAGAGCAGGACTTTAAGTACTTGGGCACCTCAGACGGCACTGTTTAGATGCTTTGTTTTGATGATGACCCTGCAAATATCAGACCCGGACTCCAGCTGCTCACCTCTTTTGCACTCTTGATCTTCTCCAGGAAGGTCTTTAGCTCCCTGGCCTCCGCGTACAGAGCCCGACACACAGCCTGGTAATGGTTGGGGGCATCTGAGGGACTGGGCAGGTGGTTCGAGCACATCTGTCACGGGCACAAAGAGAGGGACAGGTTTACGGTCCGACGCTTATGGAATCATCAAATTGAAAATAGCCAATATCAGATTGTTTTTTTCACAAACCTGACAAAAACAGCAACATTTTACCTTTGGTTCAGTTCCTTTGGTTGAGTTTTGCTTTCACCAACCCACATTTCACCTCTGACTATCCCAACTTTCTGTTACACTCGCAACTCACGCATTTACACAGCTACAGGCTGAGATTAAGGCAAAATGTAGACTAAGACAAATAATTGAATGGATGAAAGAATGAAAAACTAGCTGCTTGATCGACTTGGGAGATCTCTCAGTAAGATGATAGACTACTGAATGTTTACATTCTTGAGTAAATCCACACAGTATCATATAGGGTTGTTGCACTGGGTACACCACAGTCCAATGCCAGATGCAAACTATCTATGGTTGGAAAATACAGTATATATATATATATAGCCCTAATCAGAGTGAAGTTTTAACATGCGTGTGAACATATTTATTACTTTAATACCCAACAGTTAAGTTAACTTTTATATAGTTAGAGGCCGGCCCAATCAGACTATTAACCTATAACACACTGCACCCATCCGCCTTTTAATCCATGCTTATTATGCATTTAGCCTTTATTGGAAAATTATGCGGACATGGCAGCTCAGGTTGTGGTTCTCAGACTTGTGACATCACCATAAAGCGACTCCAGGCTCTCATCTGAGGCCATTGAAAGAAATGGTATGGCTGCTTTGACACAAAGCCATGAATCTATTCTATTCAACAAAGAGAACGTGATCACCCAGCAACAATACCTTTAACGTCAGCCACACACCCATTACAGCCCTGACGCTTGTGGTATGTCACCACGACAACAAAGTCCACCTGCTTGAATAATACTCAGCTGTTAAACCTCAAGAAACGCAGAGAACCAGACTAATTACATTTTTGTGTCCTCTTAGGGTTTGTCTCACCGCAGGAATGTCTGACTCAGCACATTACCTTGTCGCTATTCCATCCCAGAGGAAAACACGGGCAAAACTGACACCTGAGCAGTGAGAGCATTAAGTATCGTGTTTAGGATAAAACTGTGTGTAGGCGCTTTGCACCCTTCCTGCTGAATTCAAAGATCAGAATCAGGCCCGGATGGTTGGTTGTGACAAACATTCACAGGCAACACACTTTTATTGGGTAGCCTTCAAAACACTTAACTAACGCCATGACATGTCCATTCCACGTGTTCGCCATTGGTCTATTTTTGTCTTTGCACATCTCGTCATCCTCAGTCGGCCTCATGGGGCGGAACAGCCACGCAGCAGAGTCCGTGGACAGGAAGGAGGTCGGTCAGGAGTGTGCGGTTATCTAATACGGGCCGTGTCATATCAACATGTTGCAGTGTGCACTCAAGGGAGCGATTGTTGCAGGGATTAGGGGCCAAACATCCAGGCCAGACACCGAGTGGCTGCAAACAGTCCTGGTATTTGAGCTATACAGCGGCGTCATTATATGGACGCAGAACTCTGGGAACCTTTCTAGGCCTGTTCCACAAATACCAGCGTGTACACAGCTATAATTACCAGTCTCCCATTTGAAAAGGACTTCATTTACGCCTCCATCAGCACTATAGCGATGATGCCCGGATGCACTCCTCTGCTCGCAGCCTTTATGGATCCAGAGCCAAGCTGAGATCTCACCTACACATTGTGTGTCACAGAACATAACGTTTCATCTACAGGCGAACAAGCTAGGCGCCAACCTACCGTGATGATGTCTCGATAACCGCGTACGCTGCTGACCGCGCCGGTTGAGGTAGAATGGGGCTCCTCTTCCTCGCACTCGTCCTCTTCCTCGGTGGCCTCGTAACCCTCGTCGGGGCAGGGGTCGCTCTCGGCCTCTCCGGTGTTGGTCATCATGTCGATCAGGTGCTCCAGTGGTGGGCTGAGCTCTCGCTCCTCGTTCTCTTTGAGGCCGTAGTCCAGAGCTTTGTAGATCATGATGCCCAAAGATTCGATGACCTGCCAGAAACGGGAGCTTTGTTATCGTGTGCTGGGAAATCGGTTCTAAAACTTGGATTCAGCTGGATCCTCGGACGCTCAAAGTCAAAATTCACACCTGATAACAGAATTAATCTCTATCTGCTCCTCAAATACATTTTTGAATGATGGACATTTACATGCGATAGGGTATTTTCCACTAAAACATTCATACTTTTATTCATGTTGAGTACATTTGCCATCATGATGAGAAATTACTATAGTAGTTGGAGGGCATGAATGTATTATTTATGGCACTCAACCTTCCTAAACTCAATTATTAAACACTTAAGGTAAATTAAATGTGAGTGAAAGATGGATATTGGAAAGTCGTTCACTTTTCATTAGCAAAGAATGTAAAGTGTAGCCGTGATATTTTAAAGTAATCATCTTTGTATTTATTGATTGATTCTTGTCTCTTCAGGTGAGGATGGGACTTTCTGCACATCTATATGTCTATACGAGTGTAACATGTTGGAGGCCCAGGACACCAGCTGGACACATATGGGGATTTTTGGTCCTGGGGGGGATCCTGATAAGAGACAAAACAGATTCCCCTTCCCAAAACTCCCACATGGATCTAATTTGTGGTGGTTCCTGATCATTCAGGGTGAAACACACATACAGTGGTGTGTAATTGTACAACAATAGCGACAAAATAATTCCAAGATTAAGCCTCATTATTTTCATCATCGTCTTTGGCAGCTGGGTGCTCTCCCACACACACACACACACGCACACACACACACTTTGATAATAATTTAAATTGACACTTGCAACCTTCTGCAATATTTCATGTAAACAAAACACAGCTCATCTGTGACATACCGTATGGGATCTGTTGTTTTTTGTTGTTGTTGTTTTAGATCAAGCCATGAGCCATATAATTTATTCAGACTTACAAACAACCATATTTGTTCAGTAGCCAGTTGGCAGTCACTTAAATTTGTTTACTCCAAGAAATCCGCTGCAGCTAAAAGCAGAGATTTGGTTTTGTGTCCATTGTCATTTGTTTTCTTGGCTACGCAGCGAGCCAACAATGTGCTGTGTCTGATGTCACTACGCTCCATGTTAAGGTTCCTGTGACCCCGGTGCGACATAATGAACAGCACGCAATTATATACAGCTACCATCCATTTTAGAGAAACAAACCGAGCTCTTGCAAACAGACAAGATAACCGTTCATCTGCTCAAGACAGATATAAACTGAGCTATGATGTTCCTCCAAAAACAACACAATTTTTACCATAAAATAAGGATGATTACATCACTGTCCATCAGCTCATCGCCCAGTGTATGAACGTGGTCTTTTAAGCAACCAGATGCAAGTCATGCTGCTGCAACTCAATGTTAATGAAATGTCCTAAATTATAATTTGGCTAAGACGAGACAAGCTCTTCTTTCACAGTTGTATTTAGAAGGTGAAAACTCAACTTTACACAACATGTGACCAGTAAAGGATCGTATTCAGGACCGAGACGCAAAACAAATCAATATAGACCTGGAAATATCAAACACGCAATGGGGAACAGTAGCACAAAATAGGACATGTAGGACAAAGGATAGGAAGGTTGGAAGGGCCTTTCTTCATCCCATGTGTGGATAAAATACTCAAGCACCAAAGCAAACCCAGAGCACGATGGCTCGGAAAAACAAAGGGCCAAAATGAGGAAATAGAGGAACCCCAGAATAACATTCCATTCAATGAGCACTGGATGTTCAGAAATGTTTCTACATCACTGCAGTTACTGTCAAAGAGACAGCAAACAAATGAAGACATCATAAAGCCATCATGTGATTAACTAAGCCTGAATGTTTACCACAGTCTGGATTACACTCCACACCCTTAAATACAACATACATAACATACTTGCACGTTGTAGCTACAGAGAAATATTTTGGGAAGTTGATAAACTGCCCAGATAGGTGTGTGTGTGTGTGTGTGTGTGTCTGTGTTGTGCTCTGCAGCTTCGGTGGTGAGTCATTAAGTTGTAGGCACATTGTTGAAAAAGGGAGGTGTCCAAACAGAGCAGAGCTGCTGTGGGTGAAGCTGCTGCGGTCAGACACGGCTCGGGTTAGATGCCTCGGAAAACAGAAACTGGCGGAGGAGTCTGGGAGTGTCTTTACTGAGCGGCTTTTATAGCTCATTAGCAAATAACAAGTGTAAAAAAAAAACCAAAACATACACATCTGACTAATGCAACGGATGCTGAAGCTGAAGTAAGACTGAAATTTTACTCCGGATGTGCCACGTTATTTACCATTTAAATCGCCGTTTTTGGGAAGAAAAACTTGAATAACTACATCTGCCACTTTCTAATTCTGGGAAGATTCCCAAAATAATGTATGGATTCATTGTCTTCTGAAGATGAATACCAATAAAAACAAACAAAAAAAGGACTGGAAATAATCACCTCTTCAATAGTGGACTTAACAGATTCCACTGAAAGAGCTTTCCTGGAATGATACTGTACCGTTTATCATCAATCTCTGTGTACACACATATAATCCCATACCACTGCTAAAATAAATATCCTATTCCTTAGCGTCTCATTATATAACTTTATAATCCAGCTGTAAGACAACCAGCAAGCGGCCGAGTGGGCCGGGCTACTAGGACCGCACAGGCCACCAGGAAAGAAGGGCTTGGAGTGGACCGACCATGATCAGATGATTTAATGTAAATTTCCCCAAATGCACCTCGTAACTTTGATGTGTTTAGAAAGTTTAGGCTTTTTGCTAGAATTCACAATAAAACTTTACTGTGTAATAATCTGCAGATCGGGAGCCATCGTTCCTTGCATACAAGAAGTGGATTCACTTCGCACCGTTCAGGACAGTCGAGGGTCATACGTGACCTGACGAGTACCAGAAAGAGGCACGACGATAGCCAAGGATACGAGAGACGAGCTGTTCAAAAGAGGGCCTGTCAAGCATATCGTGAGAGAGTACACGAGGAAACTAAAAACACATACACCTCAGTACCGCTACCACTTCATAATTAGTAACACGAGCTTCATCTTCCAGTTTCTGTGAGGTCAGTCCAGAAGGAATGGGGAAGAAGTGTCAATGCCGAGCCTGTGAAACGGTTCATTTGAAGACTTGTGACTCAGAGGAATGAGGCAGGAAGGAGAAACGGACAAGCAGGAGGAGGAAGAAATGGAGACAAGAATGTAGATGGAGAGAATATCCTGCTGTTTCACACGCTTATGGCTAAATGATAAGGACACCATGATGAACCTGAAGATTTTTTTTTTTTTTTTTTAGGCGCACAGCGGTCTCAGCCATCGGCGACGGTTCACACCCCAGCTGACAGTCTGTCAGCAGGCCTATTCTGAGCTTTTCAATCTACAAGCAGCTCCCTTCAGTGATGTCATGGAAAACCTCAGGTAGGACGAGAACATCGCCCACATTTCCAAACGCTCCCATAACACAGCAATAGGATGAGTCATCTGGGTGTCATCGAAAAAGGGTTTGCACCAAGAATAAAATGACAAAATTAAGGAAGTCACACCTTCATTAAGGCCTCTAAACCCAATCTAAATAAAAACAATGTTTTCCTGACATTACACAACTCCATGACGACACTAAAGACTCTGGAAGTTTGGAAACAGGAAAATACACTGAAATCATCTGCAGAGAATCTCCACTCCCACTGCCAGCCTGAGAGCCACAGTTGTTGGAATGAATGATGAATACGTGGGAAATGTTTTACTTATGAATAACCGTTGACTCGGGCATTCAGACTCCGGACCATACTAAATCTTTAACACGGTAATCAGTGACAAACTTTATCTGTTTTATTAAATGATAATGGTATAACAAACTTTGCGGAGGCCAAGACAGTCAGACTGTACAATCAGCACACACCGGCCTTGACAACCAAACAAATTTCATTCCAAAACACATCATTAAGTCCATCTGGGCCAAACAGCTTTGACAGGCCAGCCAGTCAGTTTGGTTACTCATGAGGAGAAATGACGTTGCCACAGAGACTAAAAGTGCAGCCTCAGACGCAGACACTGAATGCTAATGGAGACTTTTACTGTGTGAGCTACCATCTTGGCTTATGGAGTTAGGGTTTAGAGTATTTTTGAGCAGGTGACAACCCTATGCAGATGAGCTGAGGAAGAGTTTCGTCTTAAAGAGCACAAACAAGCACAAAACACACACGGAGAGGAATGCAAGTCAGATTTATGGATTTCTGAATCTTGTAGCGCCCAATAAGCAATCCCTGAACATGAAACATGAATCAGTTGTCAAGCTTAAGTCTATGTGGACTGATCGCAAGAAGATAAACAGTGGAACAGACTTTCTGATCTACTGCAACAATGTGATGGGCTGAGGAGAAGCCTTCAGCGTTTGCTGCAGCAGCACAGACAGTTACGTAATAGGAGCTAAATGTAGAGGCCTTTAGCTGCATGGGCAGATGCTGCACCTGCTGCATCGCTGTCCGTCACGGCATCAGTGCGACCGGACGGCCTGCTGCTGTTCAGCTCTGCATCAAAAACTGCTGATTCTGCACCCATTGATGCCTTTCCATTCACCGGCAGCCTCTCATCGACTCTGCTGCAAATGACCAGCAGCCATTACTGCCATTCTTTGCATTACTCAGTGAAAAAATAAATAAATCCAAACTATCAAAAATATTGATACTGAACTGATGAAGGATAAATATTCCACAGTCTCGATTCTACAACCTACAAATGAAATGCCTATTCACGTCCATTCTTTAGAGAATTTACTTTTACTTTTACCGTCTACATATGCTGCACTTGACATTGGAATGTATGGACAAGACCAATAAAAGAATGTGTCATATTCATGACAAATAAAAATAAAAAGTGTTAACTGGTTGTTTTAGCAATTTACAGAAGAATTGACTTTAAATAAGATCAACTTGTTATGTAGTATGTCTCCCAGTTTTTAAGAAAAAAAAAATCTTATCTTTTCTCTGAAATTTCCAACTCTCCAACCATCACAAACAATAAAAAATGAGAACGAGCAGAGTTAGAAATTTTAGCACAGTGACCCTAATTCCCTAATTCCCTGTCTGTACGGCGTGGGATTAAAACAAGATTGAGACATGCGGAAAAGGGAGCAACAACAGTCCACCTAAAAATCTAACAAAAAAAAAATGAAAATCAATGCTCTGTCAACTGATGGAGCAGCAACGTTTAAAGTTTGGCTCTCTGAACATTCACAAAAGACAAATATATCTTTCACTGAGTGAGGAAGAGGACAGACAAGGCTTGGCCTTTCACACAAACCTGTCTCATTCCAAAAGTAGCAGCCAAGCATTTTTGATTTTGTCAGAACCTGTAAGTCAGCTTGTGGCGACTGATAAAGTAAAAACATCTGATGACTTGGAAGTCTGACTTAATGCGGTGGAAACTGGAGTCATCCGTCCTGTCCTGTCCTGTCCTGAGGACACAAATAGATGTCTTAAATAGTAGGTGTCAATAGAACGACCCAAGAAAGTGCACTTCTGTGGCCGTTCGGTGAAAATCACTGTATACACAGAAATTTGACCCTAGAGAGAGCAACCTGAGCTGGATGGGTCCTTTGAAGTGAGGGCGTCCATGACACTAAATCATTACATCGACGAGAATAAAGACACGGTGCAGAACTCGTCTTTGTAGAGACAGATCTCATAGCCTGCAGTGACTGGTGTAAGGAGGGAGAAGACAGCTAGTCTACACACACACAATAAACACAGGAGCCTCACATGCAGACACATGCAGCCTCTGTTCAGCCAGCTGCAGCTACTGTACACTGGTTACATGCACACGCACACACACACTGTAGATGTTTGGATAGATGCACACAAATGGCTTGAGTGTGTAGCACCAGAGGAGTGCATGGCTAGTTGGCTGACTCAGTCACACCAGGTTTTGACGCACAAAATGACACACACAAAAAAAAAAGCAGGGATATGGGACAATCGCCAAAGTGTGACCAAGTGTGAGATGGGTTGTTGTGCATAATCGTTTAGAAAGGGCAACGCTGCGTTTGTGACGGTGTAGAAATTTAATTCCTCTACTGATTTGAACGTATTTGGGTCATGGGGAAGCCCGACGTGAACAAACTGCTCTGAACATAAGGCTACATTAAGTAAATTAATCCAAACAAA
>OMNV01007465.1:37676-96512 GCA_900303265.1 Brotula barbata
GGGGGGGGGGGCAACATGGACTTTATAACACCAGATGACAGTCAGGACCTGCTGTGACCAATCAGATGAGAGCGTTTAAATAACTGTGACAAACAAGCAAATGGTTCTCCCAGAACATGACACAGACAGGACAGGTGAGGATGAGACCATGCAAGACTGTCCACTCTGATACTCCAAATACAGTAGCCAAATAATTTGAAGGGGTGGTTGCTGCTGTCAATAGTAACTTTTACACACAGTAACTAAAGTCAGGGAAGTGAGGGAAAAGTGTTGATTTTCACTTCAGTGACTCTGTGGCAGGCAAAGGCTGGGCGGGCACAGTAAGAACACAGGATTCCATCCATGTTCTTAAGGTCAGCTGATGTGGAGGAATTCTTCATTTCAGCCATGCATGCATGCATACACACACACACACACACATGATCACATGAGCTACAAAAGCAAACAGAGTGATCAAAATACATGAAGTTGACAAAGCTCTCAGTGTAAAATTAAAAACTACACACGGTGACGATCGAGAGAGAGAGAGAGAGAGAGAGAGACACAAGTCCACGTCTTCTCCACGTGGGTTTTATGCCTTGATGTCCAATGACATTGATGTTTGACAGGATAACACTAAGATAGAGGAGCGCTCTTTGTTTGCACATAACACACTCACTCCCACACATAGTCGGGCCTTAAACTTGGGTGGTAAAATCTGCATTGGTGCTTACATGCTACGCTCAAACACTGATACATTATTTATATGATGCAGAGTTCTTTTCTGCAAAGGTGCTGAATGCTGCAATTTTCATAGCGAAAGTGATACGCTGTTGATTTTCAACATATTTTATGATTTTGGGTGGGAAATTGTACATAAACTAGGTGACTGCCGTTTTCTGGAAGTTGTAGCATTCAGGAGATTTTTTCTGTCCATGTCGTGCATCCACGTCAGACACGGCGCTTGCTGAGCGGCGCCATATTTACATGCAGATGTTGATTGTAATGATGGGAGGCACCAAGTACATTACCTGTTCCTTTGAGAGAGACAAATTGGTCATAAATCGTTAAAGCAAAGACTCACCTCCAGTGACGTGATGGCAGATCTGTATTTATCTGGAATGACAAAGACACAGAGCCGAATTACTCACAGCAGACAGTGCATGGCAGATGAAGATGGTTATTAAGTGTGCCAGCAGTTATTGGGGAGTGATCGACAAGAGGGACACACCCTGTTAATCCCTAATGCAAGTACATCTATGCAGGCTGACACGTCAGTTAGCATCATACAAAACTCATTGACGCCGTCCAGAGGAGTGTTGAAATTATTTCACACAATTACAGGTGATGGAGTGGATAATTTAATGTTTTTTTTTGCAGATACACATTGTCTGAGGTAAACTGAAGTGTGAAAATGAACTGGGGACAGGTGACAACATCAACTGTACATAACCATAATCTGACAGAGCAGAATTTTCAGACACACGGACTCTGATGATGCTGAAATAATTAATGTATACAAAGCTTCACAACAAACAGCATTGTTTTGCAGCGTCTTCTCCTGAAACGGACTTCTGATGTTTTCGTCTACACACTGAAAATGACTCTCTTGTTAAGACTCGACCGCTCGCTCACAGTGAGAGTGAGGGAGTCGGGGATTAAAGTACAGGCAGAGTGATAGACGGCAGACTTTGACTCAGTCCAGGGTGTGAAAATCAGGTCACGTCGCAGAAGACACTTTGGCCGAATGTGTCATACCGCGTAGCATTCTAATTGAGGAAGCCAATTGAAAAACAAGGTGCTCAACTGAGAAAGACTCGAAATGTGTCTGTGTCAGCACTACAAAGATGTTAGTGGAAAGTCTTTAATTTAACATCTGTGGAATTACTCCCACTGCTGCATCATCACTGATCTATCACTTATCTATTCAGAATTTAAAGATACATCCATTTGAAATCATCCTTGCCGTGCCGCGGGTCACTATGGAGAGAAACAAAACAAATGGCCTGCCACCGACGCTCATGTTGGGAACACTGGGTCCTCTGTTCGCTCCGGCCCAGGAGCGGCAGCTTGGCCGGGGCACCTGTCTCTTCCAGGGTTCGTCAATCACAGTGGCCATATTTGCAGCAATGTGGCCACTGACTGACCTATTCAACGAAATGTCAGCGTCTTTCCTGACAAAGAGACAGTTTTCAGTTCATTTCCAGGTGGGTAGATGCCATCATTGGCATCTACCATCACAAACAGACTTGCATCCTCACTGAAACCTATTTTATGTTACAATCAACAGCATTACACACCAATCCACCCCTAACACTATACGTACTACAAGGAAGACATGTTTGACAATAAAGAGTATATTATGCTATATTTGTGTCTAACACTGTATTTGCGAGGCCAGCAAACCTTCTCGAGGCAGCGTGAGAGAGCGGTAATGCTCCATGAGTGAACTGATCCGACTGCAGCAGGGTCTGTGTGCGTCGAGCATCAATGGAGCCTAAAATAATACTCGGCTCGCAGTCAGACTTCATGCTGCTTATTAGTCCCGTTCCATCTGCTCTGCCTCCCAAAAGTAAACATTTGCTCCAATTGTTTGATATTTGAACAAAGCAGGAGTGTAAGACTTTGCAACACATCCGCATACAAGCACAGCAGTGGAGGAGTGAGGGGTTGCATGGATCAGTGGTGGCAGTTTTGGTTATGGAGCTCTTGGCTGTCAAATCATGTCGACCTGTGTCTCACTCTCGAGCAACCCTTAGGTTGCATAAGCACCGAGTGACTGAAAGCTTGAAGTCTGCATAATAGGCCTCATGTCTCTCATCACTCAGCCTAATCAGAATCAGGGCAGGGCCGAGCCGTGTCCAAAAATACCCCAAACACAAGCCAGAAAAGCAGCAAAGGAATCGTCTCCCAAGACGCATCTGTCGTCTCAAATATGTGCATCTCATCAGCCTGTCATTCTGATCTTTGGCCCTGCCAAGATGCTCAGCACGGCCCGGTTCCACAGCAAATATTGGCGTCTGCCGAAATGTGCGGCGATTAAGAGGAGCCAGACGTTGGGTCTAGCGGAGAGGACTTAACACAGCAAGGGAAATGAAAAGCTAATAATTTCCAAGCAGAACTGGTAGATAATCTCTGTCGGTGAAGCAACGCAGACCGACCACACCTTCACCTCTTCCTCTTCCTCCTAGAGCCCAACCTTATCACTAACATATAAATGGAATGCAGGGTACAAAGCTTTGACTTCTTCAGTCCATTTTTGTAAACAAAAAAAATGAAGGACTGTAACAGGCCTTCCTGGAAGCCTTTTGAATGGAGGTTGTGTCAATGATCGCCATCGCTGGAGCCCCTCTGCTTTTCATTGTAGCCATCTGATCCTGGAAGGTTATACAGCCTAATTGCCACGTAGCCCTCTGGACCCAGATGAATGATGGTTTTTCTATACTGTACCGGTACTTAAACCCTAAGCGCTGGTAAATGAATTTGTAAACAAGTCATCTTCAAGGCAAACAGTTCAGGGGTATTTAGATGATTTTGGACACGTGACCAATCAATTAGTAAAGCACATAGATTATAAATTTACATACTCATAATAACTCATAATACTCATAAAAAAAACATAAAAAAATTATAAAATCCATTTCAGTAACTTATACATTTTCCCCAGAATGCATCTTGATATTTGGCATCTAAAGAAACATACTACCAGAATTCAAATCAAATCTTCATTCGTTAAAGGTGAACCCCAGTACCAGAGAGTCTACGAAGTCAAATGCCAATCCGAATGAAAACCTACAGGCTCTCTGTTATGAAACAATACACGCCATTTACAGGTACCCCATCGTTATCCAGGCCAGTACCAGGATCTGGAACAAACTGGACCTCTGTGGTGGGCCTGGAGCATAAAAAGGACGTCTGATGTCTGCATTGCATTTAACTCTGCCAAATTAATGGCGCAAAGCCATCAGGATTCGCATTACTTCTACCTGTGTGTTGTCAGAGTGTGTACAGTGCAGAGGCCTTTTATTTAGTGTAGAATCCTACGAGTGTGCCAGCACAAAAATGTTCGGCAGTGACTTTCTAAAATGTGTTTACATTACACCTGAAACCACCTTTATTCATACAAAATCCACTAGGCAGCCCCTCACTAAATGCCATGAAAGTGCATTTGTATATTTGCCTTCATGTCTATTGTGTACCATAAATAATGGCCTTTTAGCAGCATCATGACTCACTGGTGGGCCTTCTGCCAGTTTCTTTTCATTGCAACCTTGATGTTGGCTCATAATCTGGACTCGACTCAAGGAGCTCTGCAGTTCGAATTCATCACATGGTTTTCTGTTTACAGAAGCTAACTGACCATTTTCTGAAGCCCAGCTGTGCTGACGTTACCGTTTGACAAAAAAAAAACATCGGAGACGTGGGCATACTTTCAGGATTTATGGGTTATTCTCCCAAGATTCATATGACGGAGAAACACTGAAGGTTATGACGTGAGAAATTATAATCAACACATTCAGCACATGGCTGAACGCAGCGGAGCCACGATAATAGGCCTCTGAGAGTGTGAGTGTGAGTGTGTGTGTGTGTGTGTGTGTGTGTGTGGATGCTCGTCGTCTGGCCTGTTGAGTGATGCCTAAGGACATAATTCATGTTGTCGGCCGGTGGTCCACATCAGAGCAGACAGACCCCTCGTCTCGTTTACCTGCGTTGTCTTCACACTGCAGCTGGACAGTCCCGTCTCTCTCGATTTTCACGTCCGCGGGTCCTTCAATCCGCCTCGGGTATTCGACGGATGAGGCACCGGCAGACTTGCAGCCTCTCCTGCGGTGCTTCTGAGCTAAAGTCCTGCAGCATTGATAACACACCGCCCATGCTTGTTCCTCGTTAATCGGTTGGCTGTACAGAGTCAAAATTTCCTCCAGGGAAACCTCGTCGGATCCGTCGCCCGTGTCCATGTTGACGTCCCCCGTGGTGTTCAAATCCGCGGCGAAATCCCGGAGAATAGGTGAAGTCAACATCCCGCCGTCAGTCACCGGTTGCTTGGCCATTCTCGCACATTATAGACACAGAAAATAAAAAAATAAAGCACTATCGGAATGAGTGAGAGACACGTCCGCTGTCCAAGCTCCGTCGTTTGTCTCTCAATCAGCTGTTTGTGTTGCTGAGGACTCGGACGCCAACGGTTCAAGTCAATCTGAGCGGCTCCGCTGGGTCTTTATGCCCGTCGATTTACAACGCAGCTGTTATTAATTATGAAATCAAACGTGCCACGCCTCCCGCCTAGTGCATGCTGGGATAAGCTGAAAGCCACAACGTTTTAACCGCTTAAACGTGGTTAATCATCAACTTTTGATTTATTTTCAAAATGAAAAGCCCCGTGTCGTTTATGTGGTGGTTTTTACATCATAAGAATGCTGTAAATCTGCACAAAGGCTGTTTTTAAAAATGCCTCATCTACTATGTAAATTCACAAAACAGCTTGTTAATAAATTCCTTAAAAGCTATGATACAATTCTATTACTTCATATTATTTTTGAGACTGTTGCATCTTTTATTTACCTTAAAATTCTCCCTGTTTTTACGTTCATTGTTTTAGTAGCATTTTCTTTAAGTCCCTCATGACATACCTGATATATTAAGAAACACTAATAAACAAAAATGTAAAAATCAAGCTCTGTGGTTTCAAACAACCTCTGTGCGCAAAATATGAGCTTGTGAGCATGGGCTGATTGATGATAGTGCATAGTTTAAAAGGTCAAGTGGGACAATCTCAAAGTCCATCTCTGACTCGTATTTCCAAATAACTTTTAAGGGGAGGGTTTAAAAAGAACAATAATAGTGTGGTGACAAAAGCACAATAGAGGAGGCATTCCAGAAACAAAATGTCCAAACGTCAGTGAACAAGTTCAACAAGGTTCTCCTGCTAACAGGTGCATTCGTTGAATTACTTCTTTAGTCCTAGTAAATGTAAAACATTAGGTGATATACCAGCAATTTTAACAAAATGTAATGATTTTTTTTTTTTAGGAAAAAATGACTGGACAAGGACAGTTTTAGTTACTGTAAGTTTGAGCCTGTCATTTTAATGGTGCCGGTGAATTAACACATCTAGCTTGCAGGTATCACATAAGAAGAGGAAACCACAAGGATGAGATGTTGGCATGTGGATTTATTAAATGCTGCTCTAGCGTCTACAGAAAAGGAGAAACAATTGTGCACATGTTACTTTTAATGGATTTAACAACTAAAGATACTGATAATCTGATCACAAAGAAGAAAAATTATGATATATGATTCGATGATTCATCATTTCATTTTTGTCAATCACATAAATTATCCTTTTTCCTCCTTTCAGCATTGAATAGTACACACCTTTCGTCATAAGAGAAAACGTAAACACATCAACTGAACACTGTCGCCCCCTGCTGGACATAGAAATGTCATCGAACGTAAACTATCCTTTATGTGTACTTCTTTGTGCCTTTTTCCCCCAACGTTCATGCGCACTGCATGGGCATAATGTTGTACTTTTACTCATCAGTAGCCTGTGAGTCTTGATCCTGTTTGAACCGAAACATCCTACGCCTGACCATATTTCATCAGAGCTGAATGAATTTGAAATGGATTTATACATGCACACCAGCGTGAGCCACACGCGTGGCACATCATTAAAACATGTGGCTAATAATGTTATGTAATATAAGTAAAGGAATAAGAGAACGCACACTGATTTAAGTGAAGAAAGCTCTTCCAAACATGATGAATAATAGGCACATGCGGGTGTGTTTGTTTTATCTTGCAAAGGCCAGAGTGAAGACACTTTTCAGTCTTCAAGCTTCAAACGTTTCCACCTTGACTTCAAACAGCACTTCAGGTTCTTCTGAATGTAACGTATGTACAGCATTTACTGAGGTAAACTCGTGATTCCTCTCACGCTATCATTTCTCATCCATACGAGAAGGAATACACTTGCACACAGAACTAAAGCAAATTCTTGAGGAAAGCCCCACATATAGAACATTTGATGTGCAGATTGTGATTATCATTTGCGTGTGGTAACGATCAGTCCTCTTTTTTTTCTTGCAGCTGGCTGAACTTTTCCTGATCAGCACCATAAGCCTGGAAGAAAAGGGGGGTGGTAGAGACCGGGAACGCCGTTTGTGAACCACTCTCTACTTTGCACATGCATTTGCAATGGCACAATAAAGATGCAGCATCCAGAGCTTTTTGGATGGAGACATACGCAGGTGCTTCTATTGTAAACCACGGAGAAAGATAGCTGAGATTTTACACAGTCACAAGCACACATAATCCACACTGCTCCTATCTTATCTTCTGCTGGATTGCCCACAATGCTGTCTGTAATCTTCTTCTTCCTCACAGAGTCTTCATCTTTCATCACACGCTTTCTCAGGTTCGGGGTCTCCACTGCTGCTTATATTGAGAGGTTGTCCATCTTTCAGCGGAGCGTTGGTCTCTTTTGATGCTCTCCTTTTGGAGTCACGGGTGGTTTGCTGTGAAAAGAGAGAGCATTTTGAATGTCATGTTGTTTAAATGTCACCATGTACACTGGGCAGACAGTGTGTGTGTGTGTGTGTGTGTTTGTAGGAAAAGATGAGTGGAAGGTTAAATAAATAAACCTCAGCATTGTCTGTGTTCATCAGTCAATGGAAAAACAATTTGAAAGACAAATCAATTTTCTGATCTTTATAAATTGTTAAACGACTTTGTCAAATTGTCAAAATATGTCATATTATTATATCATACTGGTTTTCAATTATGCCTTTCAAAATCCATTCTTTGGAGAAATTTAGACTTTCTCTATTTGCTACGATGGAAAAAGCTCTTATGAAGAGTCGCATAAAGGGTTTTTTGTCACAAAATCAAAAAGTGCTGCAGAACCATCGGTGATTTATTCTCTGAGAATTAAAGGCAAAGCAATGAAAAGACAATGGGGATGTTTGGAGATGAGCCTAAAAGTCTATTAAGAAAGAATGACCTTGCATAAATTGTGCTGTGAAAGGACAATAAAGGAGACTGAAAGTACATTTACTCAAAACAGCACATGAGTATTTTCATTTTTGGATACTGGCACTGCATTTCAGAGGAAATCTGCACTTCTTACACGTAAGTCATAACATATCATCTTTATCCATTCCCTAATTTTCTTCCTTCTTGCTTTCCATCCCTTATTTGTTTCTTCCTTTGCAACTGTAACAAATCAAAAAGCATAGAAATTCATAAATCTGGACATATGTGGATTTTCCCTATCAGGCACAAACATGGAGGTTTTCTTATATGAGCTCTGTAGCACAAAATGAGCTCCTTTCAATATCTGCACAAAATATACATGGAACTTACAACTTTTATAATTTGTAAATTTGTAATTTTGTGTATAACGTTGTGAATTAATGCACATATTTCCCTCACAAACACCTTTACTCCTGCTGTTGTTTTACTCTAAATTTTTAATTCTGAGTGCCGGACTAATATTCAAATATTTGAGAATATTACACTGAAGGATCCTTTTCCTCCTCTGGGTACCTACATCAGTGAGGGAGCGCCTGGGTCTCCTCTGGTGGTTGGAGCCAGTGCTGGTGAGGGCCTGTTTCCCACACTGTGTGCCCGTGTTCACCATCCTCTTCTCCCGCAGACTGGCCTCCAGGACTTTACCTGAGAACAGCGTTCACATCCGTTTACGCACATTTGCAACAACAGGGCAAAGCCGAGTATCAGAGATGGATGCGCATGTGACAGCTGATGACAGCTGACAGCTGCTGCTGGGCGCTGTAAAAAGCTGAACCTCCTCATTTGTGTCTTCATCCTTAGACAAATAGGAGGATGATAGCTCTTACCGTTTCCTACGGGAAGAGGGGTCTCCACGTCGGTATTGGTGAGCCACGTCGATTCGGTCTCCCTCGTCCAGCTTTCATGGTACCTCGGCTCGATGATCGCGTCCGCCCGACTACCCCCACAACCCATCGGGAAAATCATCCACGGCAGGCGGAGCGGCAGGCGGAGCGGCGGGATGAGACGGTTCGCTCTGTGTCACAGCATCAGCATCAGCATCAGCAGCTGCATCCCACCCGGATCTCTACTGCAGCCCCATCTGTGATACCGTCTCCATCCGTGAGTACCGGAGCTGCTGCTCCTGCTGCTCCACTCATACACACACACACACACACGCACAGCAGCTGAGCAGCATGAAAACACACCGAGGCTATCTGCGTCATCCACAGCCCGTGAATTAAATCTGCACCAATCCGTGTTAAGAAGGGAGGAAACTTGGTGTCATCATCATCACCGTCGCAATCGCGATATATAACAATGTAATGTAATTATTAGTTTTATTTGCCCCCCTATGTAAATAAGCGGGGTTATGAGGGCAGTAACCTTTTAAATGATCACATCTGACCATTTTGGATGTAATAAAACCTTTTGTTGTACTAAAACAGGTATTATGTATAAATTCACGTTGTGTATATTTTAATGTGTAAATTTAATTATATCAATCTCTGAATGTGGTCTCATTCCTTATTTATTTCATACTGGGGTAAGGAAACAATGTTATGTTGCATATGTATGCACATCTATTGTTTCTTGAATGAAACCTGAATTGCTCTTTTTTAAAATACTGCGAATATTCCAAAGTTTTATAACTATAATATTAAAAATGACTGTGTGATACAACAATGGGAAAATTACTTATGAAGACAGAAACATCAGACATTATAGTGGACTATCAGCTGTCGGCGAATTTGCTATTAGCAAATAGACACACCCACGGTAAATATACTTTTTTCATTTTGATGATGACATCTTCATTGTGAATGTCGGGCACTAGTTGTGACAAAGAGGATTTCATACATCAAATTTCACAAGTATCACTTTGATGTATTTTGTCCAGGAAATGACAGAAACATTTTGATTTCTAAACAGCGTGCTTACAGAATGAAAGGGATTTCTTTCGTGCATTAACATGACAGGAACATTATGTACACTGCAGCTTAAAAAAAAAGGAGAAATTCAGAACTCAAACACCTTTTAAATATTTAATTTCACATTTATTTCATATACTGTACGAGGTTCCGTTTTCAGATATATTGACAATACAGCAGTTGCACACAGGCCTATAATTTATTATTTTTCTGAAAACATGTAAGAGCAAATCAACCAGCGAACATATTGCTTCTGGACAATATCACCTGTGTCTGTTTTCACATAATGATTGGGAGCCTGAGTGGGAACATAATAGTCGAACACACATGTAAACAGACACTGCTCACATGAAGCTAAAAACACATCACCTTCAAAATCTCAGCAAACAAAAACATCTCCAGAGTTTTAAAATAAATACTATACGTGTATTTAACATACACTAATTTTTGTATTATTTCCCCCCATACGTACCTTTCTTGTTACTTTTAATAAAGTGATCTGAGAGGGAAAATAACAATATCAAATGCAATATTTAACATAGTATTTGATGCCACAGGGAATGACAATTTTTCTTGGAGCATGGAAAAACAGGAAGTAACAAAGGAGAGGGTCCAATTTTCTCAAGCATACGTCAAAAAGGACTTCTGACTGGATACCGATTTATTTTTCTTGCAGTATTCAACCTGACAAGTAATCGCCAAACAGCTTATCCAGTTTGAACCAGGAATGTGGGAAAAAGTGGTGGGGGGAAAAAAAGAAAAAAGGAAAGAGGTGTGACACAAAAGGTGAGAAAATCAGAAAAATAGAGTGGGAATAACTTAAAGTCTGGGAATGTGAACATGTCACATCATGACAATATTGCACAGAGAGTGAGACAATGATTAGAGCGATTCATCTAGACTTTGAATTCCAGCAGATTGCAGTCGATCTTGTAGTAAACATAGGGGTAGTACTCCTGCTGGCTCAGGTTCAGTCCTGGGATGTCCATAGAGGCCTGCAGGCATAAAGGAAATACTTAAAAAATACAAAGGGAACTATAGCTGGGGCTTAAAGAAATCAGACTAGGCTATGAAACACAGAAAACAAGATGATAACAGGTTTCCAATGTTTCTGTTATTATATAAATAAATAAGGAGGCAGGAGGCAAACCCTTTTAATTCATTTTGTCACTGTCCAAACCTAATCATATCTAAATATAATGAGATCAATATTCAAGCCTTCGAAAAACTCCTACCATAAGTAACTATGAATGTAAAATTCTTCCAAAATTCTCAATTCACAATCTCAGAGTTCATAATGGGATCTGCAGCCTTGAGTTTGACTCTGTCTCGCCGTCTCTCAAAGGTAAAATGAATATTAAGAGGACTGGTTACGAGACTCACGTCGATGATAGCAGCACTGCTGTCCAGATGTTTGTACAGGTCATACAGCACCTCTCTCAGCTTCTTCATGTTCTTCTTGTTTGGCTGGAGCAGCATGGCCTGGAAGTTGACTGGAAGACCGTATCTACAAATCAAAAACAATTTTGGAT
The DNA here is from genome assembly GCA_900303265.1 of Brotula barbata. Taxonomy (NCBI): domain Eukaryota; kingdom Metazoa; phylum Chordata; class Actinopteri; order Ophidiiformes; family Ophidiidae; genus Brotula; species Brotula barbata. Next base: position 49,129 of record OMNV01007465.1, read on the forward strand.
TGACGTGTGAGCGGAAATGAACTTCACCGTCCCTTGAGTAGAAACACGCTGGGTGTGAACTTCCTCACCTCAAGACGGACTCCACAAACACACGCAGGGCCTTTATGTGAATCCATGCAATGAAGGCCTCGCTGAAATTCACTTTAAGCCATCGTACCAAGGGCCCCTAAATGGACAGCAGCAGCATTTACATAGATTCAAGTTAAGATAATACGCATCTCAATGTGTTTCTTGTATTCAGATTATGAGAACTCCAAATCACAGCCTGTTACATAAACATGTAACCTAATTTGTCAGCTCTACTGTTTGTGAACGTACAAACTGTTTCTTCTTATCTGTGGACAAACGTGTCATCTCTTCCTTGTCTGCTCTCATTTCTTCCTCGTTGTACTGGAAGTCCCGCACTGTAAACCTGGATCAGGACACACGGCAGAGACACACTTCAACATGCGTGTACGGTAGTTTCACCAGCAACACACCCACACATAGGCGACACGTAAGTGCACTCCTGAGAATGGGCTACGCACAGACACTCATATTTACATGAACAAATACAATAAGACCTCTGTGTCGTGATAACTGGAGACTTTCAAGCACCAATAGAATCCTATTTGTAACAGAACGGCTCTATTTGTAAGCTGGTACTTGGGTTTATGAGCCTAATTGAACTGTATGCTATCATGAGTGTTGTTTATTTGCAGTTGGATGGTCTAAATTCAGAGATGCAGAGAGCCTCTGACACTACCACTCACCTCAAACCGAACTATGAAAATAGAACCCAAACAGCCTGTAAGCAGTAACTCAAACAGTTATGGTGGCGTCATTTACTTGTTTTCCCTGGCCTTGTGCTTGAAGTCGTCCACGGCCTTCCTGAAGAGCGTGACGCTGAATAGACCGCTGTCGTGGTCCTCAAACAGCATCCTGTGGGAGTGGACACAGGAGGCCACATCAGCTGGTGAGTTACCCCTCTGAGTCACCCCTCAAGTTCAGGTCAGATTTGTATAACTCAATTTGACCTTCATGGATATCTACACGTTACCATTGTAAAACAGCTTCCAAATCCTCATTGTCTCCCAGAAGCCTCATTTTCTCTTTAAATGTAACCATTGATGTGGTGTGACAATCCACTAACACCTTACAAATCAGAGCTGCATTTCAAGTCTGTAGATGGATTATGGGATGGGATTTGGAAGGCGCTCTTTGTTATGTATTATCAATGTAGAGTAGGGAATTACAAAACGAAACAATACAACAGAGGCAACACCTAAGGCACAAAATGTAATCTCCATCGCTCTGCTGTGGAACAATAGATTTGTCCCCTTTACAGGTCACATCAAAGGAAAATGGTCCTTATCTGTTCTGGAAACACAGGTTGCTAGGTTACTGCACGATGGACCACCTATGTCCCAAAAGCCTAATAATAATGTTTGAGATCAATAACAGTCGGTTGATTTCTATTTTAATGTGAGTCAACTGAATTTTACAGATCAACCATGAAATGTTTCCACTTCAAAGATAAGCACAACCTTAGATGGACTGAACACCGGCCAAGAAGGAAGCCACTTAGAATATACTTACTTAGTGGAGCGCGGCACAACCATCTCTGCCAGAGTTTCATATGTCTTCTGCCAGTCCACATAGTTTGTCCTGATCAGAGGGCAAGGGAAAAATCAGAGCACGCTCACTAAGGATTCACTGACATTATCATTTAAAGGCCAGCAGCAGGGCCAGCAGGCGCTGTGTTCAACTGACATCAGTGTGTGTTCACCCATTTTCCATAAACAAAATTTATCATGAAGATGAAAAAGTGTCTGACAAAACTGTTTATATGTCATGGGACAATGAAACAGAAACCTGAAAACTGAAGACTAATCCAGTTATTTTAAGTGGGTTGTTGTCTCAAAGTCTCTCTTAGAACTGTCCTATGTATTCTGGATTAGGGAATATGCCTTGATAGATACAAATAAAAAAATAATTAAATTGTAATTCATTTTCTTAAATTTTGTTCATCAATTTTGTTCATTAAATGTATTAATGTACTTTAAGCTGTACTGTATTTTTAATAATCAACACTGATCTTAGTATTGACTACATTCTTTAGGAAATGTAATTCAAAATCACATGGAGGGCAATTGTGTGACTTCCAGTCTAATTACATATTGAGTTCCCAAGTATATGAAGGTATTGTGATGTTTGTGTACTTACTTTTGGACAACAACCAGCATGGTAATCAGGTACTCGGAGTCCAGGACAAAGTCCTCTTTCTTCACTATGTCAGCCAGACTCCTGGTCAACAAGCTCCCCCTACAGGCCAACACAGAGAGATTTTGTCTTGTTCAGTGTTAGACTAATTATTTTCTAAATGATATGACATAAGCAGGTTGATAACAAAAAACCATAGAGGAAAAATCTCAGCTTGGTTTTGTTGGGGAGTTGTTCCATGCCATGCAAAGACCTTTGAGACATCGTATGTGATATTGGGAAGCACATATAAGCTTGACGTGACACAAATCATAAAGATACATTTTAATTTTTTGAGCACAGAGCTTTGACATCGTTCTAAGTTTATATGTGAGAATAACAAATGTGCATCAAAATTCCTTAAGTCACAGCAGCAGGAATTCAAGAAAGCCTCGCAGCAATGAAGGTCAATATTATACTTTGTGGACGAATAATTAATGTTATTTGCGACTACTCACGCATTCTTCCTCTCCAGGTTCTGCAGGTTACCCTTCAGGTTGTTGTAAGCTGAAGCTCTGGCCTTGAGGTCATTGTCTATCTGAGTGGCTTGCTAGAGAACAAACAAAACAGAGTGAACAAAAGAGGATGAGCGCTTTGGATTATTCGGGGTGAGGTTTTTGGACAATAAGGCATACAGGCATGGGTAGAGGTGAACAGATTGGAAATGCTGTTGAAAAAGAGACAGCCATGATGTTATGACAGAGAAATGACTAATGACTTATCTGTTTAACAAACCAAAAAAAAGACTTTTTGATTTGACAGATATCATCAGGAGGTCATATATGAGGGTTGACTGATGTAAAACAGGAATGTTCTTTGGTGGTTTGTCCCATCACTTACATAGATTTGATATAAATAACTAAGTTCCGTAAGTTAAACAAAAAAAACAATCATTTGCTGGCTGTTACCCATGACCGGAGCTTCAAACCTGCTCTGCAACTACACTACAGATTGATTTGGACCTTTACTGCTTTTTCAAATATGATAAAGGCTTTTGCCAAAACCCATTTTCCTCAGGCGATGCCATCATATGAGCTGTGGAAGTGTTTCTTGGTCCGCCAAGAAAATACCGTCTGGCAGCATCATAGGAATAAGATTATAATGAATGAGTGCAGCACTTCAGAATTTAATCTCTCTGTCCACGTTAGGCTTGGAACATCTCAATCAACCCTCTCAAAGACAAACTCTCCTGTTTCAACAACTTTTGATACCGGTTAAGGTTTCTTAGTTGTAGGGACTGTAACTTTCCAGTAAAATGGAATGAATCTGCTCTTTCTTTGCTTGTCACCAACACATACCTTGGAGATGATCTCAGAGATGTTTTTCAGGGACTGTTTGATTGGATACTTGGCCATGTCCCATTGGAATCTGGTGATATAAGTGACCAGGTCAACTGTAAAGAATAGAAAGCAGATAAGTCAGGACTGATTGATCTCTTATAGCAGCACTGTGTCATTTGTGGAGCCATCTAGCATTGTGATATTGTTCTTTGATTACATCTCGCGAACTTTCTCCCAGTTTCAATTTTGTTTTAGACCCAAAAATGGGTTATGTTTTGTTTTTTTTTGTTTTTTACAGAGCACTGTCCAAATAGGCAGCATGTTGGTATACAACATGAAGTGTTCCAAAGGCTTTTAATGTATACGTTGATAAGTGTAATCCACTATGGTCGCCTCCTACACCTTTTGCCTCTCTTTAGTAAAGCTGTGTGACAATATCAGGGTGAAAAGTTTGACCCAATCACCTCCGTTGGCCAGTAGGTTCTCCTGCACTTTGTCTCGGCTGTCCTCCAGAACATCAGCCATATATTGGGCAACCTTCTTCACCACGCTGAAGCCCGACGCAGGATGAAAAGGGGATTACAGACCACCAGAAGGAACAGGGGAAGACAAAGGTGAGCAACACCACATAGCATAGCACCAAAAGAACTTGATGACTTTCTGTGCTGTCCTTAAAATGACATCTACAAAATAAAGTGACGGCATCTTACATTTTCTGTAAAATAAACAAACTTCTGAAACATAGACACCATAGATGGAAGCGTTAAGTTTACCTTTCAACAAAAGTGTCGAGTTTAGCCAGTTCATCTGATAGACCCACTAAGACATCTAGAGTTCCAACCTGTAGAGACAGAAGACAAAATAAGCTCCCATGATTATTACACGAGATTATTATTCCCAAATTACCCTTAGTGTTCATCATTGATTCCAACAGAACCAGCTCCTCACCTTGAGGTCAGGGATGTTAAACTTGTTGTTGGCAGAGAGGATGTTGGTGCGTGTGGTTGCCACCATCAACTTATCCCAGGTCTGCTGGCACGTCTTCTCCCCCGGGGCAGAGATCAACCAGAATTCGGTCATGGCTGCTGATAAGAAGTTTGTCCAGCAGGTTTCCAATACACAGTAAGGAAGTCACTGAGGAGAGACGTACTGATAAGGATTCATTCACATCCTCACGGTGCTTATGTTGTCATGATTAACTTATTTACAGCGTGAAATCCTACTGAAGTGTCCCTCAAAACAAAAGATCTATCAGAGATGCTGTCCTGTCACACACTCGGGCCTCTCTGAGAGCCAATCAAAAGCAGATGTTCCTCATAGAGATCATTGGTATAGATGGAGCTGAAGCTATGTTTACACAGTCAAGTTCACACATGTAGTACAGATCAGACCTGAATACAATGTAACCAAGAAAAAAGTGCATGGAATCGGATAGCTTCAGATCAGACCCTAACCCTGAATTGCTCCTGAATTGCTCCTGACTAGCAAGTGGGCCTTGCATGGTTACCTCGGCAGTCGGTGTGTGAATGAGTGTATGAATGGATGAATGAGAGGCAAACATTGTACAGCGCTTTGGATAAAAGCGCTATATAAATGCAGTCCATTTACCATTTACATCAATCGACCAGGAGTACTGAGGGAAACCCCACCGATATTGTTGTATCGGTTGATAATTTCTTGATTCATCGATTAATCCTGTAGCCCAAAATATATGGAAAAAATACAAATACTCATCACAAGTACCCAGAGCTCAAGGTGACACTGTGTCAGACCCACGTGAGAGATAAAAACAGTGAATTCTCAAACTGACTGAGTTTAAATGGAAAAATTTTGCAGGTACTTTAAAATTAGAAATTAAATAACTTCAAACTGCTGGTGCTTTCAGGCAAACAATTTCAAGGTGATCCACATTAGTAACCCAGCAGTAATTGAGAGCAGCTTGCATGAAAAAAATCCTACAATCGAGAGAAGTTGTGAGAAAAAAAATCAAACAAATTCATGATAGCATCATTACTTATTGTGGTCTTTTTCCCTTAAAATGTTTAATCTTTAATGTAGATGTTCGTTTTGCACAGATTTATGTAGTATGCCGACAGATTTGTTGGTATTGTTGCAAACTTTTAGGCTGTTCACTAGTATTTACGATGAATCTTTATAAGTCCCAAAGTTTTAGAGGTTAAGTATCTGCACATGGACAAATCTGTAACACAGTGGTCATCTCTAATCAATATGGAAATAATTACAATTGTTACCTAAACTAATCAGATTGGTGAGTAACTGACAGAGCCAAAGAAGAACTATTGACCATGTCAAAGGTTAGAACTAATTAACAATGTCTAATTTAGCATATTCAGATATCAAAGACTCCCTACAATAACTTCGAAGTTTAACTCACACAATAGAAATGTAATTAGATGAATCAGAGTCACATTACAAAGAGGTTTGTTCCTCTTTTTGCGGTCTGTGGAGGACAAATTCCTCATAATGTCTTTCCCAATGGTCACACGGTCAGTACACACAGTCAGATCTGCCTGATTGTATCATGTCGGATTTACAGATGAATCTCCGTGTAGTCTGGCTGTCATGTGACCAGTTCCTTTTTACTGCCCGCTGTCTACAATCATGATTCACCTTTACGAATCCTACGTCTGACAATATACTAACGGGGTTTATTTGTAAATTAACATCTAACAACATCCAGAGATACAAATGGCAACAAGCAGGATTTAAATGGAGTATTAGCATGCTGCTGCTAGTTTGCGTTGCTGTCTCGTGCCGTCACGACACGGATGTGTGTGTGTTTTCATACTTACCGGTGCGTCCGACGGCTTCAGGATATGGCCCACACGGTGTAGTTGAGTTAAACGGTCACGGCTTCCCATGCATAGCGCAATTAAATAACAGCAGGTTTTTGATTCAGACCTCCTTCATCAGAGCATCACACTCGCAAAAGTCAGCTGATCAGGGGAGGAACTGCGTTTGCGCAAACTCGATGCGCACTAAGCTGCCTTTGCTGCTCACTGCGTCCTGTTCTCAAGCTTCGAGAGGAAAATTAACGGTTGGAAAAAATAACGGTCGTTATGAGATATTTGAAAGTGTAACAATATTCGTAGTTTTGTGTTGCACACTTACAAGTAGTCGTTGAATAAAGTGAAAAATTGTGGTGGAATGAATGGATTTTTATCTTTCAATAAAAAAAACACACAAATGAAATGCGTCGTACTCTTATTGCATTAAAATAGTAATTTCCCACAGACCCTGAAGGCAGCATACGTGATTGTTTTGAGAGCTGTCGGCAGTCTACATCTCTCTATAACGACCTCTTGTGGTATCAGGCACGTACTACATTTGTCACTAGTACTGTCGCTAGATGGTAGTATATCAATGTCAGTAATAAACTAAATGTTTATGAGCATTATAAAGTTCATAAATTCAACTGTTTGTAACTGGACATTTCTTTCCATTACGTAGCTATATAAAATTCAAAATCAGTCAGACAAACATAAAAATATTGTGATTTAAACCTAAGAAGTAAATAGAGGAAGATCGATACCTCATTTCTTTCTGTTCAGAGCTATTATTATCAGTATGATTAATATTATCCAATTACACAATAAGATTTAAGGTTTCACAATTGGATAATTGTTTTGTCACAGTTCTGTATAACTGCTACTATCATAAAATCTCTCTTTCATAGTTTATTTGTGAAGTGTGGGTGTAGTGTGGGTATTGAGATCTAATTGTTCTGTTTTTTTTCTTCCCTAGAACAGTACAGGCACTGATCTAAACTCAGACAAACTTCTCTACTATTCAAAGCAAGTTCATTCATTTTTTATCACCCGCCTACATTGCGAGATGTATAAAGTCCTGTGTGATCCAGTGGAACCAACTTATTAGCCTCATAAGACTAAAGAATTTGAGTTTGCTACCAGTCCATCTGCAAACATTGTCACAAACTTTATTATAGTCTTCCAATTCACCTTGGGGCTGCAAAAATGCTAGATTGTGTAAACATGTTGATTGGTGCTGCAATTGCTTGACTGAATGTCACTTTTTCACTCCTTGCACTTGTTTATATTTACATTTATGGTTGTGCTTGGGTACTTTGCACTGTGCCATTTTGCACAAAGTCCAAATTAGTCTTAAAATTAATTTATAATACGATACAAAGGGCATATCTCAGGACTTTGTTAGGCCATAGTCAGGCCATAGTTTGACACACACTCTCACAGTGCATTGCACTTCAGGCTTGGTATGATTAATTTGGATAGAGTGACTTTTTTAACTCTTTCTTAAACACTGGTACCAGAAATTAGAGGGTTAACAGAGTAAAGCAAACTTTAATACATCAGTCTTGCATTGTCAGCATGTTGCAGCAGGATTTTCATACATGTTTAGAAACCAATGTTTTCAAGGCCTTGGTGTTTTCTGAACACCACGTCCCTCAGTCCAACTGCCATAAAACAAAGATAAGAACTAGAATAGCTGGGCGAAAATAACACAGAAAATAGCTGCAGTAGAACAGAAAGAAATAGCTTAAGTGTTTGAAAAATACTATTAACTCAGTGAATACTATTGCAAAAACTGAAATGCATAAAACAATGCCAAGTGAATGTAACACAGACGTGTGGACTAATCAACTAAACATTCAATAAGCTCCCAAATCTTTTAAATCCCCTGCATTCCACAAGATACTGGCAGGAACAGCGTGAAAATCTAAATATGACGTGGCCATTTAGAATGTTTTGTCTTTCAGTTTCATCATCAGTCTTATTACAAACTCAAATTGGCAGGATAGTCAGAAAATGTGAGAGATTCTGATCAGGATAAGGTTCCTGGTGGTTGTGAGGAGGCATATCCAGTGTGATCAACTGAGATTGCTTGAAAAAGAAGGATTTTTAACCAGTGACAATCATAACCGCTTATCATCTCCAGCCACTATATTTTAGTGTAAATGAAAATGAATCGAAATGATGGAATGGCTTTCCTCCAAAATTAAGTTTTAATGTCGAAACATAGATATTGCTCCACAATGACAAAAACATGTCTGAATATAAGACAATTGATTAAAAACCAACAATATGAAATATGTTGGTGGCCATATTTACACAGAAGTATAAACTAGTGGACTGCTACCCTTAATAAGGGTTCTATAAAGTCATCGCTGAAAGTCTCTACATATCAAAACATGGGAGCAAAGTTTGAGTCACACCATTAGTGTTCACACCAACAGGAAGTTTAATAAACTTTGGAAAGATAATAAAATGCTCAGGCGTGCAGTGTTATTTCAGTATTCATTTCAATATGTAAAATGATTTTAATGAAATCTCAAACTCTGACGTCACAAATGGGCCCGTATTCATATAGGCGTTCAAGTTTTATTGTGAAGTCTAGTTAAAAAAAAATCAAATATCAAATATATCAGGATGCACTCTGGGAAAAACCTTTATCTATAGAATGATACCCCACACATCCCGAATAAAGAGAATTTTCAGATAAATTAAAAACGACGCAGCTTAAATAAACAAGGGTTGCGATAATGGATTAGTATAGGTTTGTTTTATAAATTATAACTTCTTTTCGCTAAGGGTTTGCAATTTCCTACATGTTATACTCAATTATCAATGCGTTACTACTGTGAAAATGCCCGTTACAAATGTATTAAAACCCTGAACTGTTTGACTTAAACTCCATTTTAAACCCTATTCAACGCATAGAAACTCTATACAAATTGATGTGATATATGATGTCATACTGTCTTTAGCACGGATTTTTTTGTCTTTTCTCCTGACATCATTTCTAACTTTCATTCACTTTCAGCTGACATCATTCACTCGTCTGTAATTGAGCAGGTGGATTGTGTCAATTGTTTGTTTTGGCAAAGGGTCCGTGTCTGTAATTCCTTATCTCTATTTCATATCAGGTGTACTCAAGAGTCTCATAACAAAACAATCGCGGAGGTCATAGACTGACAGAAAATAAGTGACCATGTACGGAAAGTTTGCGTTATGTAACATGAACAAACATTAGCCCCTCCGTCGACTGCGTTGTTCGGAAATACGTATATGGTAATAAAAGAAAGATGCGTAAAGCTGATTGGTGGAACTGAATAGAATCCCCGCCCACTATCCGTTGATTACCTTTTCCACTTCCCCTTCGGTTCCAGTAGATCTCCACCCACCAGCGCGCGGAGGAGACGCTAGATAGCTGAAGCCTACTGCCCCATCCAAACATATGGCAAAAACAGCCCTCTTACTTTCTTACCTCTGTGTGCCCACAACTCTTTAAAAATTCCGCCGAAAAAGAGAAGACGATTTTCCAAAACATTCTGGCCGTTATCTCACGTAAGTAGCGCGAACAGCTCGGGCTGAGTTCCTTGGATACAGCAGGCGGACGTAACATGGCGGGCTGCTCTTTCTGCTTCTTGCCACACATGACAGACCGATTCATTGCTCGCAGTCGCTGTGCTCAAGCTAGAACGCTAGATTCGGAAGTGTTTTTCTCTAACGATGTAGCGATTGTACTACCCATTCGAAGCGTCCATATCAGTTTGTAATCTAAGTGGCAGTTTGTTTGGGATATATCAGCTAAATAAAGTCTGAGAGAGGCTGTTTCAGTCGACGTGGAGTCGGTAGCTTAGCTACTACCGCTGACAACCTCGACAGCAATGGCGCTTCCTTCCCTCGGCTAGGCTGTACTTTTACGTGTTAAATGTTAAATTGCCTTTACTCTGGGCACACAGTGAATTATAATTCTGTTTGTCTATTATGTGCTTGATCAAACATAACGCTGATTGATTTAAAATAATTCCCGAGAGTCTGAAATCTATTGGTGGTGAAAGGAGATGTATTCGTTTTGTTATTATTTGGTTAGACTGGACATACATAAAATGTAATGGAAGTGCGGAAGTTGCTTAACATTGTTTGTACTGGTGGAATTTGACCACATGTTAATTGCTGGAGACCTGTAATGTCATGAGTCCTGACTGACACCTCTACCTAAGACACTTGAATATCATTGTTGACAGTTTGTGTTATAGGTATTGAATTGGAATGATCTAACTGCGTTTTTGTTTTCTGTGTTTCAGGGCTCCCCCTTCTCTGCACAGGTGTATGAGCGCTACCCAGAAGGCCTAGGGGCGGCTCTTTACAGGGAGCACTTTGACTTCAACGCTGAGCCGCCTTGGGATCCTAGCTGATAGCGGGACAGGTCCATCTCCAGACTTGTCCATGTGAGTGATTGATGGCTCTCATACTCTAAAAATAAATTTGTCATTGTTTTGTCAGGACAGACACCAATCAAAGTCTGTCCTGACTGTCAATGTTCAGTCAGGTGACTTGTATTGACACTATTTATCTGGGTTGAAATTTTTCAATGCTGTGTGTCTGTTTTTAAGTTAAAATAAGCTTCTATTCCTCATTTTTTCTCTTGTTTTCTTTTTTTCCAGTTTGTTGCATACCGGCAGGACCCACTGGCTCAGTCGTGACTCTGACCTAACTGTTCTTTATGATTGTCGGATTAGCGGACTACGGTTGAGATGAAAGGACTTACTGACAAACCCAGCTACATCATTGAACTCCTGGAGGGAGGAGTGACCCTTGAGGATGTGATTGACGGACACATCCGTGAGCAGGCGCTGGTCAGTTCAACTTTCAAGTTGTAGTGGGTCGAGCCCCAAAAATGTTTTGGATATTTATCATTAATTAGTAGGTTATATACAGTACAGATTTTGTTACCTTGTGGTTTTGGTGTAACCGTGTTGATTTCACATACAATGAGACCTCTCCTCTGTTTGAGGCTGGTTTATCGTATGGGCCGCCTGTATCTTGACTGATGTATTCACTGCAACTTTCACTCTCTCGTGAATACAGGTGGAGAAGAGTGCCTTTGTGGTCGGGGACCTGGGTGCTCTGATGCAGCAGCATATCTGCTGGCAAAACACAGTGCCGCAGCTGAGGCCCTACTACCCAGTCAGCTGTAACAGCAGCCCAGTTGTCATCGAGGTGCTGGCCTCCTTTGGCCTGGGCTTCGTCTGCACCAGCAAGGTGAGTTGTCCCCTCAGTTGAATTGAATCTTTGTCAGGTTTCATTTTGTCAAATTATGGAAACTACAGGCGTCATTGGACTGTGATTCATCCTGTTATGAAAGCACATGACATTTTAGTTAATGTGCATTACATGCGTTTCATTGATTACTTCTTATTGAATAACTGTTATCCTCTCAAGTTACGCAACACGCAGGACTTTTTTGATTTCACAGGAGAGGGCTTTAGTGTCACTTATGTAATAACATTGAGGCTGTGTGTATGTGTGTGTCCGTCCTTGTTTACCCAGGCTGAAGTGAACCTGGTGTTGGAGCATGGTGTGCCACCAGAAAACATCATTCTGTCAGGTGTTTGCAAGCAGCTGGCCCACATCAAGCACGCTGCCAAGAACAACATCCAACATCTTGTATGTGACAGCGAGGCTGAGTTGTCCAAGATTTCTCGTCTGCACCCGACTGCAAAGTAGGTGAACAAAAACAAGTTGAAGTTTTTTCAAGGCTTCGAAGTCCTTGTACTTGTATACTATACTATACAAGCTATAAATGTTATTACTGTTCTGAACATGAACAGAAAATCCTCACCAGTTGTGATCTAACGTCTCAGATACTGTTACTGAAGGTCTGTGTGGTTAATCAGTCTCTGAAGATTGCTGACTTCCCTTGGAGGACGAGTGTTTTGATCCTTGGCTAATGTTTTCCTTTTCTCTCTCCCAGGTTGTTGGTGCAGCTGACCACCCAGGCCCATGTGGCTGAGACCAGCATGGCCTTCGGCTGCTCTCTTAAGAGCTGCCGGCACCTGCTGGAATCAGCCAAGGAGCTAGGGGTCCAGGTAGTGGGAGTAAGCTTCCACATTCCCAGCTCCTGTCAGGACCTTCAGCAGGCCTACACCCATGCACTATCAGATGCCCGCTGTGTGTTCGACATGGGGGTGAGTACTGTTGATGTACACACATTGAAGTCAATAATTTGTCAGTCTTGTAAAGTTTTACAGGTGTCATCTGTGTACTGAATGTTATGGATTGTGAAACAACTCTTTCTTGACTAAGGGCAACAACTGTTCTCTGTTTTTCAGGTGGATCTGGGGTTCAAAATGAACATCTTGGACATCGGCGGTGGATTCACTGGGTCAGAGTTTCAGCTCAAACAGGTCAATAAACAGTCGTTATGACCTAACGGACTGGAATATTTCAAATGGGATTGCATTAACAAGTATTACATGGCTCATAGTAAAGCTCTTGTACCATACTTCCATTTGGCTGACAGCGTACATGTATCTGTGTGTGAGCAGGTTGCCTCTGCAGTCAGGCCTCTCCTGGATGCCTACTTCCCCCCACTGTCAGGTGTGCAGGTGCTGGCCCAACCAGGCGGCTTCTACGTGGCCTCTGCTTTTACCCTAGCAGTCAATGTGATCGGCAAAAATGTGGTGACCTTCCAATGGGACAGCCTGACCCAAAGTGAGTTATGTTGTAAGCATTGCCTTTGTCCTTTGTGAGCAGAAACTTTGATTCTTAGGATGTGATGAGATAGAAGCTAAACAAATACTGTTCTTTACCTTACTTGGTCACAGACATTGGACCACTGGACTATTTTTTGCAGTCCGTTTGTTTGACATGGGACAGCCTTTAGGACAGAACAGGTGTTTGCTCTTGTGAGATAACATGTTCTGACTGTGTATGTTGTGGAGGTACATTGTAGACTTGGGCTGATTACAAGTTTCCAGTTTCCGAGTTAGTAGTGATTTAGTGATGATTTGTCAGCTCCAGAAAGCATTTCTTGACTCGAGTTGAATTTTACACATCTTCTCTCCATTTTTAAGCATGTAGAAAGTTTTTACTATGACCTCATGACACATTTGACATTCATACCACTTTCTAAATTTGCTTTACGTCTAGTCTGAACACACCCTTTCTTCTTTGTTTCTTTGTTTTGTTGCATTCAGCTTTTCAAACATGGCTATTACTTAACCTGAACAAAACCTGTAAAGCTGAAGTTACACTGTGGAATCCTGTCTTTGTAGATACTATTTCATGTTCTTCATTTCTGACCCGGTCACGTACTTATGTTAACAGGTGAATTATGCTCCAACGAGGATCCTGAGTTCCTTTACTACATGAACGAAGGCGTTTATGGCCCATTCAACCAAAAGTTACTGGGACACACCATCCCCGCACCAACGGTACACAAGGTCAGTAGGCCTCCACCCAAGACACGTTAACTCATTCAGTACTAGATAAAACCTCTGATAGCAGCTGGAGCTGAACAGGGAAACTAGGACATGTATTATGAGTACTTAATCTTAACGTGGGACACAAAGGGTTTCCTAGAGATATGACATCATTGTCCAAAAGAGGTAACAACCAACAAACAGCTGCTATGTACCAACATGTCCTCCCTCCCACTCTGGCCTGTTAGTGTCAGTTACTGGTGCCTTGCAAGTTGTTTGTGATCAGCCAGGTTTTCTGATTGTTGTTTATTTTTTAACAAATTTTTGCTGTGCTCTCAAATTTTGCTCAACCCAGCACGTTCTGAGTGCCGAGGGGGAGGTGTATCCCAGCAGCCTATGGGGGCCGTCTCTCGACCAGCTGGACCAGGTGGTGGAGCGCTGCCTGCTGCCTGAACTCAGTGTGGGAGACTGGCTTCTCTTCTCTAAGATGGGAATATGCGGCCTTGAGGAACTCAGCTGCCTCTCTGGCTCCCCCCAGCTGCCTGTCTACTACACTGTCTCCACCTCTCACTGGTGAGTATGGATTTGTTGGCATGTGAAAGACCACTTTCTATACAGCTGCAATAAGAATATAAGTTCAGAGCAGACTGATGAGGTGCTTTTTATTACTCGCAGGTATGAAATGCAGGAGGCCGGTGTGGCCCTGGACAGTGCCATGAAGAATTTCTCCATGGTCCAGTATAGCATGTAACTGTCCGCTGCCCCAGTCCCATATTATATTGCACAGATGCCCTAACCCTCTGCTCTGACACTGAGAATAGGGGTAAGGGTGGTAATTGGGACAGGGGGCCAAAATGTGGTCAACATTCCAGCCACCTTGGACAATGCTGTGTCCTGTATTTCTTCCGGGAAATTGACTTTTTTTTCTTCTGGAAGTAGAAGACAAATTTGTTGTTCCATACCTCAAGTCGACTAAAATCTTACAATTTTTGCTCCTCCCTCTGGGTTTTGTAAAATGTCTGCTAAAAGAACTCCAGCCCATGCTCAAACAACATTATGCAACAAAATGGACGACTCTTTGGAGGTGGCACCCCGCCATCTTTGGGGTGGTTTTGTTTCCTAAATTAAATCCAGTTTACAAACGTGTACAATTGATTTTAATCATCTGCATTGATTACCTGTTGACAGTCGTTAGTCCTGTGTCTATTTAACACCAACAAGTTTTGTGTGTAGATGATTTTTGAAGTGTTTTTTAAAAGATCCATGCTTTGTGTGGATTGTATACATCGGATCCTCACTTTACATAGTTAACATGAATTATGACACATGACATTATCTATTTCTTTATTGCAATGCACCTCATTGCATCTTTATTTATTGGATTCTGATTAACTGGGGCATCTTGAAAGCTCCCACGGTTTAAGTGTGTTATGCCCAGGTATTATACTGTGACCCAACTTGCAGTATTTTCCTGATAAGATATTGATGTGTACTTTTTCTTTTTTTTTTAACGCTACATGGATTAAGTGTGCTGTGATTGCCATACGTGACCTCAGTGTTTTCCCTTTACTCGAGAGGCATGAAGGAATTGCTGAGCCATAGCTTGAATACACAAAAGCTACATGGACCCTAAGACCCCTTTTCTTCCTACAGATATTAATCTAAATACAGCTTTTAATTTAAAATGCACATCTGTTCCAGGTTCAACAAACACCGAGACATTAAACAACACCTCCGGTTTTTCAGAGCCCCACTTCTAAAGAAGGAGCTGAAGAAGTAGTAAAGGAATTATTTAATCTCTACATAATATGTTGGCAAAGTGAAGACATGCAGGTTTCTCATAATATGCCAGGTTTTCCTCATGCCTCTCTCATGGGGGACATAATGCAGTCTCTTGTACAGCTAAATGTCTAATATTAACAGTGACCTGACAAAACTCCAGTTTTTAGAGAATCCCATCCTTGTGTGTCATAAATGACTAATGTATTGTTAATTACTTGCTGTCTAAGGCACTAATGGACCATAGCCTGTTATTGACTGTAAATTGTGCTCGTTAAGTAATGAAAGTGATTAATTTAATACATTTGACTGAAAGCATTCATCTTGTGTGAGCGTGCTCTTTGAAATCTTACTCCAGTACGTGTCTGAGACTCTTATTTCTGGTCAACATAATTCAAAACCATATTCAGAGTTGTTTCAAAATTCTGACTGTAATTAAATGCCGTACAAACTAGGACTTAGAACTTTTTACCCATCAAAGTAAAGTGATAAAGATCTGTGATAAGTTATCTTCAAAATGTAACTGCTACTGTGTTACTTAACCCACTTTCACACAGAGATTGTGGAATATTGTAGATTGACAGTCAGGGATTTGGTTTATTCACAATGGCAGACATTTCCGGCGGACCATATTTCAAAATATGTCTAGTCTAATCTTGCGTTATCCCTCAACGGCAGCTTCTGACTCTGGATTTCATATGATAGCCACTGTATGTTCTCTAAGACAGGGCCCATTCAGTCAGCACCACAGGACATGTTTGATCTACGCCAACCACAACATACACACTACAATTACCGCCTTATCAATAAACTAAACGTAGAATAACTTGGACAGGAGCTCTCCTTGCAGACAGGAGTGACTCAGCAATGATTCACTGTTCCAAGATGTCTCTTCACTCTATGTCACAGTATTTGCTCAAACTAACCAGCAATTTTTGAATATACTGTGGTAGATAGCAGAGCAAAGTAAAGCGTCAGGTTGGTCTGCTGGCAAGAGAGATTTCTTTTACTGTATGTTAGTGGGTAAAATCTTAGCCACAATGATGGCATCCAGAATTGTGCCCTTGAGTAAAACATTGAACTCCCACCCACTTTAACACCATCTATTGCTTCAAGTAAGGTCTTCATCTAGTCCTTTGTAGCAAAAAGTCCATTTGCATGATGAGTGCTAGATGGTTTGGTCACTATCAGCTCTTAGCTCCATTGATGAGTTTGAGATAATGTTACAATTTTGAATCAAACGTGCCTACGCTTCTTGAAGAAGCGCACACAGGAATTGATTCATTGGATTTTGGTATCATGGAACATTCCATTTGGAATAAAGAGGTTATCAAGCCATGGAAACACTGCCCGCAAAGTAGCAATCACAAGTTACATCAAACACCCATTAGTGGAAGGCTCATCCAGATCACGATGACTGTCATAGAGGAGGAGTCTATCTAGGCCATCTAATAATAATGACGACAATGGATCAGTCTGCCAGGGAAATTGCAAACACGTGCAGCTTAAAAATACACCATAACACATAACTGATAGGTTGGTGTTTGGTCTCTTCAGTGTGGCCTAAGCTGGCACGTATGATTCAAAGAAACGAATGTTTTACTCTGGTTGCTCGGAGCGACGGCGCTATGCAGCTCAGATGTCCTTCAGCTGTCTTTCCGTTGGGCTGTGGCTGCCGTGGTGAGAAATACTGCAGTGCTATCGAATGTAACACAGACGGGTTCTACTGCTCTTTCCAAAAAATTCAATCACGCAGGTTCGCATGTTTACCACGCGCAGAGGTAAAAAGATTAGCATGACCGTGTTGGCAAACGTTAAATAGCAACACTTTACAGCTTGATGACATATAATTATCAACTCCATTTTCATTGGTTATTTTTTAATGAATTTAATCACAGGTATCACATAAGGCGGTATAGATGTTTTCAAAGCAACCACTTTGACATGTTGAACACAGGCAATGCTAATGGTTGCATTCCATTTAGGGATGCCTTGGCATTGTTAAAATGCTCACGCGCTGACATAGCTTAAATGGTTAAGTGGAATGGAGCCAAATTGCATGATATTTCGACCGTTATAACAAGTTAGATCGTCCACGGTGAGAAAGAGGAAGTAGCAGTCAATCACAGTAGAACGTGGATATTATGTGGAAAGAATTGGGCTTTTGGTATATAAGTCGTTCAAAACTAGGTTAATTAATGTCACATGGTTACTTTGTTGGAATGTTGACCAATGAACCTTGGAACACATACTGTAGTTAAACCAATAAGTACCATAAACCAATTCCATGGCGGCCATTTTGACTTGATATAGCTGTAGGAGCTAGTGTAGCTAATAACGTTAATAATGGCATCATAAATGCTGTGTCGGACGAGGCAAATGTGAACCAATGTATACAATATATTATACTGCCAATGCCATAGTTATGGCATTATGCACGTCACGGCTGCGGCAGCTATTATTAACCTTATCGTTCTTATCGGATCGCCCATTGCAAATATCATATGCTAATCATAAAATCTAGAATTAGGAGACTTTTGATTTTTGTTAGCTCTTATTAATCGTTATCATATTGGTGTGAACACGCTAACGAAGTTCCACACTGTAATATGTTAGCTAGAAGACCCCAAACTAACTTAAATTTCTCCCCTTGCCCAATCAAAACGTTGGAGCAATGTAATAGGCTAAAAAAAGTGGCATGGTATGACGTCACAACCAACAGACCGCCCATTTAGCTCATTTTCTCGACAGCTCATTGGTCAGCTTTTGTCATGAACCACGTGACATCCAGTGTGGGTTGCACTAGCCACGCCCACTGAACTAGCTACCTCATGTAGGAAGCAAAAAATCAATTAACAAGTGTGTTGTGACATGAAATTAAAAAAATAAGCAATAAGTTCAGCACTGGAACCGCCTGGAATAACGGCTACAAGTACAGATGACAGAATAAAAAGTTATTCCAATTTTAGGGGACGAAGGCTCTCATTGGTCAGGTTCTATATTATGCAAATTAGGAGGACTACGTCAGATCCTGAACTTCAGCGCCATTTTTTCCTCAATAGGGGAAGAAAGGGACAAAAGCTTAATCAAAAATAACTTATCTGCATCAAGGAAGAGCAAACATCAGGTTTGCATTCGGATATATCGGAGAATAGCGGTGTCTACGGGCGGAGGGTGATGCTCGGATGAGCATCTGAGCGCAGCGCTGGGAGCGGACACAAGGTACCGACGCACACACTTGTGGGCCGGTGGAAGTCGGGATCGTTAGCCGTGTCCGAGGTGGCACCGCGATAAGTACGCAGGAATCGGACGAGGTAAATAATGGTGGTCATCCTGGAGTAAAGAGAGGCGCCGCGGTGACCCGGTTTGTTGCTGTCGACGCGCTGCCGCGGGCTCGTTGGAGAGTCCGCTGTGCCCAGAGCGCACGGTAGTGTTAGCATGCACGGCACTGAGGATGCTCTGTGTGCGTGTGTTTGTGTGTGTGTGTGTACACAGTCAGATTTCATGTTGGCGTCGCTGGTAAATCAGGACGCACACATTTAACCCGTTGAAAAGGCGCCAACGTGACGCTGCTCCACATGTACGTCCTGTGTGTGTGTTGTTATCGTGGAATATTCCAGTAAAGTGTTCGATCGGTTCGATTTGCTCGGTGACGTCCGGGGGTTAAGATGTTGTCCTGTATTTGTTTACAGTTTTATTACTCGGTCATTACAGCTGACATGTTTCAGGTCGCGGATCATGTCTGACTTTGTTTGTTTGTTTGTTGTTGTTGTTGTTTTTGCGTACGAGTTAAATTGCGCATTATTTTGTCATTGTTATAACTTCTTTTTCATAGCCGAAAACATGATTCGATATGTGACCTGTAGATATTGACCGATTGAATTAATCGCGTCTCTCTGTGTTTGTTAACCGTCCAGAATTAAAGCGACTTAGTTTTATATTTAATTCACATTCCAGAATTTGAATACTACACATGAAATGAGTTTTTATAAGGCTGATCGTAATGACAAGAAAACATGATGAAGATGATGAGCCCTAAGCATCAGCTGTCACTGCAACTAATGAAAAACATTTTTTTGAAATTCTTATAAAAATAGATGTAATTCTTTGCCTCCACTTGATCTGCAGGATTTATGAGTTACAAATACCAAAGTATACACAAATTACTTTTGTTTGTGGTATCAGTGACTTCATATTGGTACAAGCGTAATATCGATAATATCCTAGCATCCTACTCTTACAGAAATCTGAATTACTGCTCAACACACAACAGAGATTTAGTGTGTACAAACAGTGTGCAAATATTTAGTCATCACATTCATTTTTTTATAAGATTCAATATAATTTTTTTTCTCTGCAGTTTTGAAAAATATTCATACCCCACTAACTTGATGCTCCGTATAAAAATATGTGCCTTTGTTATGTGTCTGTGTTTTAGGCCTGTAAGGAATAATGTATCAGCTTCCAAGTGGAAACATTGAAAAGATTCGGAAAGCACGCAAGGCAGTGAAAAACATCCTCAGTGAGATCGGCCTGGAAGACTGCCAGAAATTTCTAAAGGTATGCTTTGTTTTTGCTACATATGTAGAGTTTGAATTATTCCGCATCAAATCAGTCTCCGATTTACAAATTTGTGCACCGTGTCTGTAGATGAAACAGCTCGAACGATTTGTTGAAGGTTGGCCGACTGCATTTTGCTTTACTACAGCACAGCTACAAACATGGTGGGAGGGTGAGGGAGTGAGTGGGTGTTCATAACCCTTTGTTGCACACACATCTACAGAGTTCCAGTATTTTCTTGTGGATCCAGCTGTAGTAGTGCTGCAGTGTGAATGTTCAAATGTGAGATTACTAAACGGCGACGTGCTCCAGAGTCACAGACTTGTAGTTTGCCAATCCAATCCTCTGATGTAATCTTAATCTCAGAGGCCTGAAATGTCAGAACAGAAAGAGTTAAATTGTTGTTAGATTGCTTTGCTTGTCTTTAGTCCATTTTGACCTCGATTTGTTTTAAAGAAAACATATGATCCCAACCTACTCCCATCTGAAACCAACATGTTTGCGTTTTTACTCACAAATCGGTGAAAATCGCCCGCTGTCGTGTCGCAAACTCCCCTGAGAGATTCAACCCTGCCCGGGTAGAAGCGGAGATGAGGTTTTTTTCCAACCATTCCCACAGTTTGACCTCTATGGGATACTGTAGGCCGTGATTATTTTTGTACACGAGTGTCCAGTTGGTGTAGCCAATGGTGCGGACATGGTAGAAGAGTTTTTCATTTCCCTCGTGTGTATGAATATAAGAACAAACACTGGTTTAAATTCGGCCTGCTGGGAACTGATCAGGCAGGAAAAGAAAATGAAATCGTAAGAGAGATTCTGACCGACTCCACCTCATACGTTTCTGTGTTAGATACACGTGTTAGCAGTGTGGTTTGATTACCGCATTCGATATATAAGATACCACACGAATAAAAACTAAAAAATTAAAATAAATTTTCCTAAAAACACACAGCGAGCTTAAAAAAAACCATGTCTACAAACTTTCTACATCTTTTTCACTGTAAAAAAAGATTTTGAGACGAGCGTTTAACAACGTTTTTTCAGCCCTCTGTCACTTCCTGGTTGTGTCAGTGAAACCTCTCCCATAAACCAGCAGGGGAGAGGCCCTGCGTCCCAGCTGTGCCCAATTATCAGCCCGTGCACGCCCCCTGGTGGACAGGACGTGAAAGAGGCCTTAGCAGAAACAAGAGGCTGTAAATTTTGAATAAAAAGCTCACAACGGAATTTAAAAAAAATCCCATCACTTTTTTTCTCGGTAAGTTTGGCAATTTCACTAAAGAATTGCGAAAATTGGAACAAAAATGTCCACTTTGTGCTGAATGTTTTGATGTTAGGTCACAGAATGAGCTCAGCGTAACATGATTTATGCTGGTTGACCCCCAGTGGGATCGGTGAGCCCACGAGTGTTTAGTTTTCTAAAACTTGGCCTGAATCGTCCACTCTTGTTCGGTAACTATAATAGAGATGTTGCCATGGTGAGACTAGACAATTAAATTTGTTGACATTTAGGACAGTCACAGTCGATTATTTTTAAACTCAATGAATCTACTGATTATTCAAAGTCCTTATTTGGATTTGTTCATATACTGAGTTCACGTCTCCATCAGTCTGTTTCTTACTGTAAGAGAGGAGAAAAAAATCAAAAGGACAAATTCCCAATCCAACTAATGTTAGTGAATCATTATAATTCTATGATAGAATAAATGGTGCATTTATTCATTTTTCAACAATGTCAGCGTTATCTAGATTATGAGTATTCCATTACTCCTATAGAATCATTGCAGAGTAATGCACTCCTATTTTCTGACAGGGCCATTTTCAGTCATTTTTACATAAATTCTTGCTGATCTTGTCAGTTTGTGGCTTTTCAACCTAATGGAATTGTCTCGTGTTTTGTCTAAGGATCTTCAGGAAAAGTCTGAGAAGAACGACGAGGATGACGACGAGGATGAGGTTTTTGCGGACACAGAGTGGGTTGATTTGACGGACGGCTTCAAAAACTGCAAACTAAGAAAAAAGGTGAATTGTTGCTCACACACTGCTCCACTTGACTTTGCTTCATAAATGTCTGGGATGCCGTCGGTGTCTTAAGTTCTACACCTCTGATCTTATGGATTTACTGCATCTGCCTGTGTCTGTGTGTGTGTGTGTGTGTGTGCATCCTGAAACAACTTGCACAGATCACAATTGACTATATGATGTAAGTCTAACACAGCAGAGACGAAGCTTCCTTTGTGATCAATTGAAACAAAGTCTGTTTAGGGCAATAACTGACTGTTATTATCACTAGTAACAATCATTAAAACACCAAAATCTAACCAGTCGGGTGACTCTGTTTGTACTGCGAGTCTTAATCTGATCCCCTATTTTTTCTTCTTCTTCTTCTTCTTCTTCTTCTTCTTTTTTAGTGGCCTTATCGATCTCAAGCTCTGTGCTGCACCATGTGCAAGTATTCTTCACGGAACATTTACAACTTCAGGAGTCACGTGTCGCGCTGCCACGAGTACGCGCAGTCGATCTGTACGCTGACACCCTGTCCTCAGTGCCTCTTCATCGCCCACCCCAAGGTCCTCAAGAAGCACATGGTGTTATTCCATTCCAAACTCAACTCCCACGTCCAGACGGCACGGGACGGATCTTTACCCATCCACCGTGGAAACGAGAGGTATCAGTGTCGAAAATGCGGATTCCCCAGCTCTTCTATCTTCGCCATGAAGAAGCACGTCATTCTCAAACACCTTGAGAATTTGGCCGAACAGTACATTGGTTTCAGAGTATACGCTCACGGCCCCACGACTCCAAAGATCTACTGTTGCAAGGTGTGTAAGGTTAGCACGGGGACCCTCGACCAAATGCTGCACCACATGCTGGTGGAGCCCAAACACTATGCGGTCAGCACACAAGTGCAGGGTCTGATTCACGAAAACAAGAATTACACCGTGAAAACGGCCACAAATGGAAACGGCATGTTCATAACATTCCCAAGTATTGCTCCAAAACCGCAGCAACCTCAAATGTTTAACAGCAAGTCGCTGGTTATACCAAGCAACGGGCAGCACGCGGGAACGGTGGTGGCACTGCAGCAGTTACAGGGAACTACAAACAGCGCCACGTTGATCTGCGCCCCCGGGACCAACCAGGCGTTTCTTCCCCCTCAGGCCTCAGCCCTGGTACAGCTCGCCAGCGCCGAGGCTAAAGGACTGCTCCAGCCCGGCGCCACCATCGCTCTACGAAGTGCTTTGCCGCAAGGAACGCCGATGCTCCAGATTCCCACCATGTCTAACGTGTCTCTGCAGCAGACACAGCTGTCCTTAGCTTCTGCCCCTCCTGTCCCGACGTCGAAGAACGCAGAAACGCAGCAAATCGTCCTGTCGTCGGGTTTGCAGACCAAGGTGGCGGCGAGGGCCGGCTCCGCGCCGCAACCCGCCGTCGTTGCCCAAAAGGCACCGACCAATCAGTTAACCCTTCAAGGCACCATGCTGACTTCACAGTCTCTGCTCAGTCACCTGATCCCAACCGGCAACAAGGTGAACGGCATGCCGACCTACACGTTCGCTCCGCTGCAGGTGACCATGCCCGCCTCTCAGAGCGCCAACGCGACTCCGAAGTGCGTCGAGCAAACGAGTAATCCGTCACAGACTAAAAAATGGATTACCTGCCCCCTCTGCAACGAACTCTTCCCTTCCAACGTCTTCGACATGCACACAGAGGTCGCTCACAAGACAAAAACTGCCGTGTCCAAGTCCGAGTCCGTGGCTGCTCGAGCTTCGTTCCTGAAGAAAATGCCCGACAAAACTGTCAAATGTCTGACGTGCAAAATAGTTCTGTCGGAAAAGAACATCTTCCAGCACCTTCTGCACGGCCTGAACTGTTTGTACTGCTCGGCTTCATTCTGCTCAATTAAAAAACTGTTTGAACACGTGAAGCAGCACCTTCGTACCACATATTACACTGATTTCTTGAGGCAGAAGTACAGGATTCAGACGGACATTAGCGGGGGAATCATTTTCCCTTACTTCGATTGCACCACCACCGCGCCAAAAGAGTTCCTCGGAGAAACGGAGGTCAGCCTTCTCCTCGTCACCAATTCCATCGACCTGATCTACTTTAAGTTGCACCCCAGCAGCCAGTCGGACATCTGCTCGACGCCGGCGAAAATCAACAGCACATACTGCCCGTTCTGTGACGAGAAGTTCCAGAGCGAGGCCGGTCACCTTCAGCACTTGAAGCAAAAACACTTTGTAGCGCCCACAATCCACGCCATCCTCAAGACGGAGGCGTTCAAGTGCGTATACTGCAACGGTGTGTACACGGGGAAGGTCACCCAGCAGGCTGTGATGCTCCACATTCAGCGCTGCCGGTGTTCGCCAAAACCGCCGCAGCCGCCCAAAACGACGGTAAATAATGACGTGTTACCCAGCGGAAGACCGCAGCAGCTACCAAAACCGGTCCAGCAGGTGAGTCAGCCGCCGGGGCTCTACTTTGTACAAATGCCACAAGCGGTCAGCGTGAAACCCAGGATAGCTCCGACCCTGGTCCGACCAACCGCTCCCGCCGCTCCCGCCGAGGCTCCCAACGAATCGGAAGCAGAGCGGCTGTGCAAGAAGAGACTGGAGGCCGCGTGGAGGGAGGTCATGGAGGCCAAGAAACGCGAGAAGCAAGAAAAGTCGGTCGGTCGTAAGATGCGGGATCATGAAATGCTGTTGCCCGTATCGGAACCGGAGTCTCTGTGCGAGCCCCCGGTGAAGCTGCTGTTGGAGCCCGGCACAGTAGAACGAGGCAGCAGCGACGAGCGCAAAGAGTTCATCTCCAAATACTTCAACATGAACCCCTACGCCGGCAGAGCGGAGTGCGAGGAGCTGTGCAGGAGACTGGGGGTCACCAAAACGGAACTGGCGGCCTACTTTGGCAACAAGCGCAGCAAGTGCCTGAAGAGTCTGAGGAGGACCACCTCGGTCATTCTCCTCGGCTTCAACATGGCAGAGTTGAGCAAAGTGAAACACAACCTCATCATCCCAGAACAGAAACCTGCCGAACACGTCGAGCTTATCGAAAACTGTGAAGAGCCGATGGATCAGAGTGGAGACGACAAATAGGAGCGAGGGGGAGTAAAGCAGCAGCAGCAGCCCCACGTGGCAAATATAGACTTTTCAAAAAGTAGAAATTAAAAGAATCTGATTTCCTAACGGCCTTTTGTGTTCCCTGCTTACAAGAAAAGTTGGTTATTTAGTACGTTAAGTATTTCCCAACATGCACGCTAACTGTAACAGTGTGGTTTCATCATGTAGCCTTTATTGATGTTGCTTCAGTGAACTTCAGTATCTAATTGTCCATTCTAATTTCCACATAAAGGCACAACAGTGTTGTGATAATCCTATAGGTCACGGAGGATACAGGATATGTAGTCTGTGCAGTCTGAAGTTGATCTGTTGTCAAACATTATTTAGCTGTTTACAATCTGATTAAGCCGTGGCTGCTGGCTTCAAATTAAGCACTGTCTTGCTGCTGGCTGCGTTGTTTTGTACTTTTTTAATTTAAGCCCAGTTGTATGAAAAAAAATGGATGAAACCTTTAGTTTGCTTTACCTCTCATATCTTAATTTATTGTATTGATTTCTATACAGATGTTTGCTCATTTTACATTTTGGTTGTCTCATTGCACTGCTTTTCTTTTCACCTTTTGCCTCGTCTTTGCCTTTTCTTTTCTCCTTTACATTTAAACGCTCTCATAAAACATGGAAAATATTTCTTTTCTCACAAAATTTGTTACATTTACATCTCGCAGTTACCCCACGCCAAATTCTAGAGAATGTATAAACGATGGGGTCCTCAGATTGAGTTCCCAGAGTTGAATTTTGCTCGGGCATTGTCTCAAGCAGCATATGCATGAGACGCCATTTCATTGATAGTTGAAATTATAATGTGCCATTGTAAAGTCTATATATTTGCTTAGCCATTTGGAAATGTACCTAGAGGTTCAACAAATCATCTGTTAGTGTGTTTCTGTTACCACTTATCCTCGGTTTCCCAAACAGTTGATTTTTGTACTATACTGTATTTTCTATATTTCTTCAGAAACAAAAAGGTTGGGAGAGGTGCAACTTCTGATTCGTTTCAGAGTCACTGTATTGTGAAAAAATAGTGGTGGTGGTGGTGGCTGGCTTCCTTTTATGTAAAATATTAACATTTCTTTACTGCTCACTTGTAATAAAAACCATGTATAAATTTTATTCTAGCTGTGATAAATTCTCATTGCATGTTTCTTTTATGTCTAATTAACCGAACGCCTAGTCTTTTGGTGAAATTAAATGAATGGAATCTAAATAAAGCGTGAAGTTTACGTAAAAGCTGACAAGTGATAATAAGGGTTATGACCAGTATAGAGTAACCAAAGCATATTTTAATACTCCCCTGAGAAATACAGTAACACATTTTCTTCCTGCCTCATATGGCTATAAAATAAATACTGAGTATTTGTCTGTGAAGTGTTTGTCCTAAAAGGCATGTTCAGCCAAATAATTCAATAAAAGTAAGAACTCCTGGAGGCGGAGTCACTCCTACTCGATAACAGTTTTGATTCTGTCGAGGGGCGTGGGGCCGCTGTAGTTGTTGGTCTGGATGGCCTGCAGTCTCTTTATGTAGTCCAGTGGGAGACCGTTCTGCTGTGCACCTTGACAAACCACCTGATGGGAAAGCACAAAGGTGTCCGTTCACAAAACATTGAAGAATGATCAACTGCAAATGATCTCTGAGTGTTGGCCAAAAAAAAGAGAAAATATATGGAGAAAGAAGTCGGAATGTTAGTAATATATTTATTTATGATGTTTTGAAAAGTAAAATAAAATGTTAACATGTTGTAATATATTTAGAATTCAAAGAGAGGCAGGTTAAAGTTACTTTAATGTCTGAATATGTCTAATCAAATGTTATTTCTTTCTTTGAGGAACCAGAGCCTCCACAGCTCACTCGTTCACTGATTTATCCATTAAACAAATGGAACATGGAATTTTTCCCAAAAATAATCTTTTTCTGAAAAAACATTCGTATAGCATTCTGACTTTAGTCTTGAAATATCAGAACTTTACATTTTCTAAAGACTACACCTTGATTCGCAAAATCTCAGTGATGTTTAGTACCTTTCTTTGTCACGTGTTGAGCACCAGGTTTTGGATTTGTGTGTGTTGGCATGCACCAACCTGTTTGTATGGAGGAGAGGGAGGACTGGGATGGAAGTTATTCATCTGATAAGTCCTACAGAGCATCGGTCCTTTGTCCGTCTCCACTGTGACATGCAGCGGAGAATATAATCCCTCCTCCACATTTTCCTGTCTGAGGACACAGAAAGCACAGATGCACCGTGTAAGAAGGACACAGATAATCAATAATCATCAGCAGCTCTGTCTGGATCTCACCTGTCCAGGCTGTTCAGGTGTTTATTGCTCAAAGTCCAGACGACCCCCCACACTTCTCTGCCTGCACTGCACTCGATGGTGGCCACTCCGCCGTGCCAAGTGTTGGTCATGTTTTTCCCAAAGCCAAAGTTCAGCTCATAGTCCTGCACCCACATACACACATGGTTGGTGCCAGACAAAGCATATGCAGTTAGACAAAATACTGAATGGCTAGGTGTGCTGTTTGTGTTCTGAGCACAAACAGATTTAAACGCCCATAGTGTGGCAGTGTTTTTCCAGTTAATTCATGTACCGTCACAGATAGACTTCAGTTAATTAACCATTGTAATACTTGAGCGAGATATAAATACTTGTTATAGGTGCTATAAATGTCAGCCATGTCATTTATTCAAAGGAACTGTTCATTGAGTGTTAACCAGTTATCTGATGATTAACGTTCATTCATTCAGACATTTCAACACACGTTTAGTTGTTCGGAGAACTAGGTGTACGCGTCATTATTTGTTCCCACCCGTGTTCCGACAATGGCGACGCGATTGATCGCTCACTAGCGTGATGCAGCACAATGCCGTACGAATTTCTTCTTGTTGTAGTTGCTGCCACATAAGCCCTCTACTAATCATAACCCATACTCCCCAAAATTAGACTCCTTCGTTGTCTGTTTTTTCCCCCCAAACCCAATTTCTGGAGGTATTCCTCATTAGCCACTGCCGTACAGGTAACGGGACTACCGCCTTGCTGTCAGATCACGGTTGGGATGAAAATAAAAAGAAGCGGAAAAACACCATAAGCACAAATCAATTTTTAGCTCTAAAATGGTTTGGCCATGAATCGGTGACCTCTTTGGTATGCTTACCTCCAGACGGCCGATGGCGTGAAACTCCGCGGAAGGGTTTGCCAGTTGCAACCTTTCCTTCAGTAAATTGCTTCCATAAGCGAAGTACAGGAATCTGTCGTCGTCGGCGTCGCAGGACATCGCTTACCATCCGTAAGAGGAGGACTGACCCAGAAAGCACCAGACGCGGGTTTATTTTTCGTTTAGGCGACGATTCCGTGGACGTGATTGGTTAGTCGCGGTCATGTGACAGAGACCCGTGCCCCTTTCTGAGGGTTTGAGTATTAGAGCCGTGTGGACGTATGTAACCCAAAATAACAAAGGAGAGCGACGGTCCGTCAGTCGGATGGTTCAACCGAACAGGCACAGGGTAAAATAATATGGAGCGCCAAAATTACTACAATAGGCAACAAATTCAGTTATGGTTCCATCTTATTGGGCTTTTTAAAAATTAAAATTTGTTGACTTCATTTGGAATTATTTACCACAGCTACAAGCCAAATTTTTGCCCACACTGATTTACCAAATATGAACAATGGCACAGCATGGATTCCATGTCTTCACAGAAACATGCTGCACCATGACAGCCATCCTAGTTTCTTCATCGTTGTCAATTTGCCACTTACCCAGGCGCAAGAGGCAACAATGAAGGCCAGACGCTCCGGTCCTCTAAACTTCCAGCAGCACTCCAAGGCCATGTGAGAAATGTAATCCGTCCATTGGGAAGAATGAGGCTGATGACATCTACAAAGAAAGTTGCCACTCTCAGCCGCCCACTCCCTGAAGAGGTAAGACAGCAGCTCAAACATCGTGGTATTTACTCACTCCTTACTTTACTGTGAAAATTTTAAATCCTTCAGACCTCCTGGTTTGAGTTTCAATACTTTACTAGGATGCGTACCTTAAGATAAATACAAAAGCCTGCTGTCAAGAATGTATCCTTTAGCTGACAAGTACAAGCAAGATTTGACATTCAAATGAAAAAATACACGGTCCAAACATGTTATTTTGACAACTGTAATGGTTTGCAACAGTTCAAATTCTTTTCATGGCCTTTACAGCCAACTGATTTATTCGTCCCCTCACCCCACACAAATTACTAAACTGAACTGTAATCAAAAAGGAAAAGTCTGATAGTTTAATTCTAACAATTTGTGGTCTTATTAATCTTAATTTACTTTACCATACCCTTTAAATGTTCCATAATTTTTGAGTTGTTGATTGTTATCAAAATTCATGATCACTCCAGTTAATGAAGGCAATAAGCAGAACTGAACTTTGCAATTATCGTGGTTGTACAGGGATACACAAACAAAATTTTATTCAGTCACACTTATGCGAATTAACAAAAAAACAAACAAACAAAGGCTTTTCTCCAAATACGTAATAATTTGAAGACTCAAGATTTCTGTCCTCAATAGGAACATTTTAATGTACAAAATTAAGAATCAAAAAAAAAAAATAACCACATGGAATTCACAGAACATTTCCACCGAGAGAAGAAAAGAAATCCTGTACAAACAGTAGGAAGGTGATGAGCGTTGATGAGCAGCTGAGTGATCATCTCCTGGGGCCACCCCGACCTCTGCCTCTTCCTCTGCCACGGCCTCGTCCTCTGCCCCGTCCACGCCCAGCCACTGACAGGACAAGAGCAAGATATTGAATATTAGACAATCAATTACACATTCTTGTATATATAGGAACTGCATTTCCCAGACATTTGGGAATGACTGACCTGGTACTCAAGAACACCACTATTACACAATAAAAACGGCATGACAGGCATCAGGCTGACCCGCAACTTTTTATTTTTGTTTTTAGTATTGATTGTTAGTCTGTTGCTGTTGTTTTGGGTTTGTCTGTTTTTGTCTGAGATTTAGATTTTCTGATTTTTAGCGTTTGTCTCATCTTGGTTGGACTCTGTTCATATC
Organism: Brotula barbata; assembly: GCA_900303265.1. Taxonomy (NCBI): domain Eukaryota; kingdom Metazoa; phylum Chordata; class Actinopteri; order Ophidiiformes; family Ophidiidae; genus Brotula; species Brotula barbata. The sequence goes on from OMNV01007465.1 coordinate 79,373, forward strand.
TGACTTCTTACTCCTGTACTGCTAATTCTGCACTGAGCATCCGTATCCGTTTATATGTTGTATTTGAAAGCTTAAAACAGAGACATTCCTGCATGCACATAAGAGCAGCCACACCACCCAAACCACTCCTGCAACTTTTAAAACACTCTGCACTAAATACTTCAAATAGTATAAAGCCTCACCTGCTTCCCTCTTCTTGGACTTTATCTTTGGCTCAATGTCAACCAGCAACGTGTCCAGCGGGAGGCTGTCGGGCAGGATGAAGTAGCGGATGTTGTTGCCACGAATACTAAGCGATTCCAGCTGAGTGGGCTCCCTGTTTTTCAGTGTCATTTTCACCGCCTTCAGGTGGGTATTCATGCTCACATCAACACCTGAGTGGAGAAACAACACAGGGATGAGCACGACGTAATTGGTGCTTTATGGGAATGATGTCAAGTTCAAGTCTTGATAATCACTCCCTCACAAATTAAACATTGCTCCTCAGAGAAAGGAGCTGTAGTGTTCACACATCCCTATTCCCTCTTAATCATGCTCAGTGACCTACTTTTGACTTCAACTGATAGATGAATTAGCATGCACTGTTTTTCACCCGTCATTCTAGTTCTTGTGCAAATGCAATTTCAACTGGCGTCATGAGCAGAGCAGAACTATTTTTACTGCTAAATTCAGGGTGGAGCCGAGTGCCAGAATTTTGTGAGACAATAAGCCAGCGCCCCTCTCGTGTCACTTGAAGAATACGTGCAATAGGTTAAATCAATAGCACACGTTGAAACGACGAGGCTACAGCAAAATTATCCAATGCATCTTGTAAGACTAGAAATGCAAGTTCAAGATATTGTGTTAAAAGATGAAAATTATTTAATCAATATTAAAATCAAATATACAATATAAAACAAGTGTTATATATTGTTACACTTTTGAATTAATTTCATTATGAACATAATTCATTGTAAAAATTTATAACATATCACCTGTGGGGGAAAAAAAGAGAAAAGAAAAACAATCTGGGGAAAAATAGAAGGATAAAAACAGAGTATATAGAAAAACAAATGAAACATAAACATGTACTGTAAAGTTGGCTGCCCCTTACCTGTGATGGTTCCATGGACCTGGGTGCCATTCTTCAGTTCAATGGTGACCGTCTCATGGCTGAGCTTCATCAAAAACCTGTGTTGTATTTAAAGACTTTGCTACTTAGAGCGCACCTCACAAACTAAACAACAACAACACTTCCATACAGTGATTCACACAAGTTAAGAAATAACATTTATCTGGGAGGATGTTAAACACATTTTTGGACATTTAAATGTCGGGTTTCCTCAGATTTTGACAAGTAGAGGTTCCTCGCTGACCTTTTCTGGACTAGGATCTGTTCCAGCTGGGTGAGATTTAATTCTGTCACATAATCCAGCACTTCTGCTGTTTTGAGTCAAACATAACCAAATTATGACCTTTTGATAACCCAACGAAATAGTTAGGGATCATCTTTAGGCTGTTATACAATGATGAGCTGCTCTTTAAAAATATTTTGAGATGCATTACAGCTGTTTTATCAGTCAATGATTCACTGAGGGTGCTTTTAGGGGCAGAAAAGTGGAGCGTATTGCCTTTTGACCCTACTCGATTTAAAAGGTCAACAGATTAAAAATCCCTTTGATTAAAAAAGTGTCACGTGCAAAGGTAGCATTTGACCCAGCATTCGACAAAGATAACTTCAGCTGTCTTCATCAAAGAAACTTAACACAACTGAGCAGGAACTCATGCACTTGACACAAGCCAACAACCATTATTCAGTTCAGCATTATTCTCATCATGTGTTTTGTGAGAAAGCAACCAACCCTATGCAAGATACATGTCTATTTTGGTAATTAATACAAAATAATCATACTAAGTATGTCCGAATATACTTAAGATAATACTTCTATATCGTTTTTGTTCAATTCATATTTCTGTATCTGTGTTTGCAGGTATTTTCATATGCACAGATCTGTACATATATCCATAAGTCTCCTATATTAGTATGTGAAAGATGTATAGTTTTCTCCTTTATCTTTTTTTGGTCAATTTACCCAAGTATTAGATCATTAAAGTTGATCTTACCCTATCTTACATCCAGTACATCTCTTTCTGCACTGCTTGACAACCAATTAAAACTAACACATCATCTCGTTAGCAAAATCACGTCATCATCCCATAAAATGACGCTACCACATTTACCAGGGCTTATTTACATTATTTCCTAAAAACAGCTACGAGTATTTTGATTTTACATTGTGCCATACCGCCGACCCACTAACCTGTCCAGCAGGTGGCGGTAATGCACAAATAAGTTGGCTTATCCGTTCGCCGAACAAGTTGCAGTAGTCCATGTAGTAGAAGTACTATTAGTCCGTGTAGTAGAAGTACTATTAGTCCGTGTAGTTGTTGTAGTAGGTTTATGTCTTTAATGGCAATATGTCCATACCAAATTGGCTAGGTAATGACAACTTGTTGAAATTTCAGGACTTGTGACTGTTTCTCCCTCTTGCCTAAGGAACCCCTCTAGTGGACACATACACCCGGAGTGCACGCATCTACAGATATTAACTACTCCTTATTTATTTCCTTGTGAGGTTGAAAGATTTCTTAAAATAATCGATAGTGACAGTTTAAACAATAGGGCTGGGACGGGCGAACATACAGTACAAATTACCGACGGCCTGGGCTTAGCCAGCTAGCTAATATTTACTACAACACACGCAAACAAGCTCAACGCGAAGAGCAAAAGTTATTTATCTCGTCAACAAAAACAGAAACTTTAAAATTGTGGCGTGGCTTCAAATGGATATAGAAAATATACAGGACGATTAATTATGTTTGTAATTCAGTGGGAGACGGGCAGGGCCCAACACTATTACTTTACAGTGTAGATTTCTGTCAGTAAAATTAATTAACACTTAGCTCGGTGTAGCAAGTCTACGTTCACATTCTCTTGTTGGTTTGAACTATCAGTGTATGAATCCGTGCGGCTTTAATCCAACACGGAAACCACTCTTTGTGTAGCTGCAGCCTCCATTCATTCGTTCACCGCTTCCCGCCTCGGAACACCGTCCCCCCGCTAATATCTACATCCATCCCGCTCCATCGGCCCGCTTTTCAATCCGCGCCGCGCCGCGTTCGTCAAAAGGAAACTTTTATCCATCGCTTACCTGACTAGTTTCATGATGGTGGCGAATTTCACGAACAAATCCTCCACCGAGCAGAAAAATTACAGCGATCGCTGTTGTGCACACAGGCCGCTGTTGTATAGTTAACGTTTCAGGCGCGCCAATGCGACGTCATTAAAGGAGCGACACCAAAGAAGAAACGGCAAGTCGGCCATGCTGCCATCTAGCGGTAGAAAACTTCTTTTTTTTCTGGCACTGTTTTAAGGCATGTTACGTGCTATGTCATTTTTCCATTTAAAAAAAGAAAAGAAATAAACGGTAAAAATTATAATAATTCTTATATTTCCCGGATCACTAGATTCTTTCAATCACGCTCAAATAATGGAACTCCCTAATCCCATGGCAAATACATTTTTGAGGCTCATTTCAGCCACCTCTAACTTCTTGACTGCTCTTTTTAATGTTATTTAATGTTTTGTCTACTTATATTTCTTACAACGTACAGCTTTCACCACAGGTAGCATCACTGCTTTACAGCACTGCAGTATCGTAATTTAGGCAAATATATAAGCTAACATTCCCATTATGCCATTTTAAAATGTTTCTACCCATTGTAAATATGATGTGGTGCCACAATTAAATAATGCAGACAAAACACAGAACTTACATAAGTGACACACAGGTCATAGTTTGATTTGGAATACTTAACATTTACATCAAAATGTTTTTCATCCACGCTATACGCCACACTGCAAGAGAGCAGTCTTCTTCATGTTCTTCAACAACGTACAAGTTTGCTTCAATGCCTCGACTACAGATGATGCAAGACCGTGTTACTAAATGACGTGCACCATTTTCATTCAATTACATCCAAACTAGGTATATCAACATAAGAACAAGTAAAATAATATCCTTCATAATCAACTTTTTCAAAATTTCCATGATCATATCAACACTGATCCACTGACAGTTGGCATTTGAAATGATTTTAAACATGTCAGAGACACACAATTTTAATTTCTTTTTATTCAGTGTAAACTTTGCGCTGACACTTTCATTTACAGTACTGGCCACACATCAAACCTCTCTTATGGACTGACTGGGAATGTATCAAGTAGAATCTGTGAGAGTGCAATTTCTTCCTCTCTCTTTTGAAGTTGGTGGTAGATGGATCAGGAAAATTAAAAACAAGCACAAGATTCCCATGACACCGTAAATCCAATACTACATCAAGCTAAAGAAATACTTCTTCATCATTCCTCTGCAACTTGCCTGATAGCACAGGATTGGTGCAACGCTTTACAAACATGCACGTGTAAAAAAATAATTAAGGAAATCGCTCAGTAATTCCATTTTGAGCCCTGTTGCACCATGCAGCCCGTATATTGTATGTTGTTTTAATTCCTCAGGGAACAAAGTTTGAAAGGTGTGGGCAGCATGTCGTCATCTTTCAGCACTTTCACAGTTTAATGTTAAATACAGATCCAGATCTTGGCTAAATACTTTCACTTCCTTCCACTACAGCCTAGCTCCTTTTGGTGGGTCACTCCAGACTACTACACTTAAAATGGACCAAAGCCATCCAAACTGCTGTAGAAATTATTTCACACACTATCAATTATCGCTGATGCATTTTTGATTGCATATCTTGCTCCATGTTAGTGGCTCCTTCCATAAAGCAGAGGGAGACAAATTGAAACAAAATTTCTGAATTTGCTTTTTGAAAGGATATCATCAGAATGTCATACACTACATCGATGTTTGGCGTACCAAAAGAAATCATCAAAACACTCAATTTTTACAATTATGTTTCCCAAAGCACCAAAGCAAATCTCAGCACAACAGGCAGTGTTTAATTCTCTTGTAAACATTTCATTTTGGGTAATACAGTTTTAAGATTGAGGCTGTTTGGCAACCCAGAATTCAGAGTGCTACATCACGTTGTAAGATCCTTCTAAAATCAAAGGGCAACCCCATTTACTCAGCAACATTCAGATAAAGTGGTTATTAATTATAGTGGAAATTTGTGTACTGTGTGCAAGTGTAGATTACTGGGCTTCAACATAACTTGTATTGAGTGCAGAATGTTTTTGATTAAGGAATCTGGCCAACAGCTGTATGTTTCTCTGCCATCCAACACTGTACGGGGATAAAGTAGAAAAGTAAGAAATACACAGCATGAGAACAAATGATATGAATGTCAGTGTCAACCTCAGTGTTTGGCATCAGCCACACCAATGTGGTGTGTTCTCCATTGACTTTCACCAGCAATTTCATGTTTAAATAGCAATGGCACTAATAAATATGATTAATAAAACAAATGTGATTAAAACAAAAAGGCACACAGACCCAATAACTCGGGTCTGACATAGAAGAAATGTCATCTTCAGAACGAAAAAAGGAATGAAAGGATAAATTACAGCTATAATCCAACCCAGCCCCCATCTATCAACAGCACAATGCACGAGGCATCAGTCGTGGAACAGACACGATATTAACAAAGCCAACTTCAAACACACTTTGTACTACACAGCAGCCCCTCTGGAAAAATCCATCTTTGCCTGTTTTTAAATCTTGTGGTTCAGGAGTGTCTTCATTTAATATCACATTCTTCTGGGTGACAGCTCATCCGCAATAAAGGCAGGGAGAAACATCTGAAATTGGTTCAATCCACAAAATGAAGCACCCATGCTGCTGCAGTGCCTTTGAACAAGATGTGAAACCTCTACCACCTGTAGAGGTGTTGCACCATAGTTGAGGCTGATCTCCGACTTCCCTCCGCTATGGAGTATTAAAAAGAAGAAATAAGATGGAGTTAAGCTTGTCGTGGAGAATGATCTGAACTGTGACGTATCCTCTCTGCAGCCTACCAAAACTGTCACAGGTTAGCTCTTTACCGAAGCAGGCACAGTGTGCACGAAGGTCCAAAGTCTGAATTAGGCCCTCTGATTGTACAGTACGCGAGACAAGCTCCAGACCTCACTCGGCTCCTGGAGCTCTAATCAGGCTCATGTTTGGGTCAGTGTCTTAATAAAATGTGGACCCACAGTGGACCACAGCACGAGCTGTGAGGGTGTAAGAGGCAAGTTTGGAATTCAGCATCGACAGCACCAAAGCTTCACCCTCAGCAAACTGAGAAGATAAACTTAAATACAGTGGAATAAATAAAACATCAAACATATGCAGCATTTTATGCGTATGATATCAGTAGCTTTCCATTCCTACGATTCACTCATTAGTTTCAAATTCTCCAAAGCCTTAAAAAAAAGCACTATTTTTTAAGTCAAACTTCTTATGACATCATCTTTACCAGACTAAGTGCGCAGGGCTTCATGTCCTCTCTAAATACACTAGAATACAGTAAAAACTGTAACCCTCTAAGGCCTCCATCTTATATTTTCTCTCATTCTGTCGGTGCGACGTCCTGTATGCAGTCTCTGTTCTCCTCTCCTCGTTCACATTCATCTCTCCACTGACCCCGTCAACTCTCACTTTTGTCACACTAAGTGTACTTGCTCCTCCCACTCCTCAGGTGATTGGTCCTCTGCTAACTGTAGGACCACTTCTGAGTCCGTCTCTGAGGCTTGGGCTGCATGTGTGGGACCATTCCCACTTTGAGAGGGTGTGAATGGGTGTGTGCCTGCTTTGTCCTGCGACACGTCTGCCACACACCCTGTGTTCAGAGCCTCCTCGTCGGCCTCCCTGACCTCCACACCCATAGCATCTGGGCAAGCATTGGTTGGTCCCCTTTCTTCTCCTGGCTCACCCTCCGGGGGCTGCCAGTTGGGGTCCTGGTTTGCGTCTCTGGAGGTCTGACTCTGTGACTCTGTGGTCTCTGTGTGTGTGTCAGGAGAGGAGTCCGACTCTGTAGTGGGTGGAGAGGGGATGAGTGCGAGGCTCTGGGGATTGTTCTGGGGGTTGATGTTGTTGTTAAACCAGGCCATGATGTTGTCGAGCAGCTGGGCACTGGCTGCGGGGTCCAGCGTCTCGAGTCTCTCGGGATCACTGGGGGTGAAAGCGCCCCCCGGGGGGATCACGGGTGAAAGCAGGAGGTCTGGCTCCATGTCTGGAGAAGGGAGGCACAACTGGGAGGGGGGCAGGAGGGTTGGCTTTGTGGAGTGTTCAAGTGCGTGGGCAGCAGAACGCTCCGGAGTGTAAGAGCTACAATGGTCTGGCAAAGGAGTGTAAGAGCTGTCTGTGTTTGTGGTGTTCTCATGAGTGGCAGTGAGTTCTTGACCACATGACCCATGGGTGGGATTCTGGGAGTGCTCGAGTGGACAAGAGTCAGAATGTTCAGCCTCAGCGATATTAGAACTCATATGGCAGTGATTCGTCTCATTTCTGTCATCTGTGATATGGTCGAGCACATATGGAGCAGTCGGTGGATTCTGGCCCTGTCTATGGCTGCAGTCATTGTACGGAGGTTCCATGGTGTACGGGCCAGCTAGCGTACCATGGGTGTATCTGTGGTGCGAGTATAGCTGCTCCTGTGTGTGTGCATCTAGGTCATAAGGAGTGGTTATGTTCCCTAGTTTCATAAGGCTGTCTCCCAGCTCCAGCAGCTCTGCACTGAGGGAGGGAGGCGGAGGAGGGAGAGGGAAGGAGGTAGACGAGGAAGGCTGGGAGGAGGAGTCTGTCCTGTTCGGGGGACGGGGAGGATCGAGGAGAGAAGAGGGAAAGGAGGAGCTTCTGGCTCCCATAGGACCGTCCGTGTTGTGGGAGTGTAAAGCGATGTCACCCAGCTCTCCTGGGACACCTTGCCGCCTCTCTTGTCCTCTATCGGGGCCAGTCTCCAGTTCAAGTCTGCCTTCCATCCCTCTGTCCATCCCTCCATCCAGGGCCCTCTCTCTGCGGGACTCCTGCAGAGAGAGCTGGATAGCCAGCAAGATGTTGGGGTCGTCTTCATCCAATGAACCCAGTGCCCTTCTGCGACCCTCACCCCTCTCTGGGCCTTCTGCAACACAAAAGTTACATTTCCTGTTACATGATGTGTGTGCTTAGTCAGAATAGCGAGCAATACATTAAAATTCCTTTTGCCGAATGCCCACATTATTGATGGGTCACATCATCATCATCATCAGCACATACAACATTATGAAATAAAGTGCACCTTTTTCCTTGTTGTTGTTTTAAAGAGGAGGATAAGAAGCAAATTAAATAAAAGTCAGAACTCTGCCCTTTTCTCTTTTTTTTTGTTAATTTGCAATACTCTTGTTTACTTTTGAATCAAACTTAAAAAAGCTGACAATTAGATATCAAATAAATAAAGTGCTCGACCTTGGTTGTCACTCCTTCTGTTGTTCTCTGGTGTATTGCTGCTGCTTCTAAGATTGTGCAGACTCAGCATTTCTCCTCTGCGCCGTGGCCTATGTCTGCGACGGTACTGGATATCAGCGTAATCCTGCAAAGCGTCATTCAAAAAATGTGTTAAATGCGGCGATATTATGAAATAGTTTTCTGTCATGTACTCAGCTACAGCACCGATCTTCAGCAAACGAAAGAAAAAAGGAGTGAGCTCATGCATACGGACAAAATGCCAGGAGATTAGCCTGGAGATAAGAACAGGTCTCAGAGTTACCTGTGACTGTCTCTCTCTTTGATCTGCCGCTCCCAGAACAGAGTGACGACTCCGCATCTTAATACACACAAGCAAACTACGTCAGCTGCAGCCAAAGTTGTACATGCGTGGTAACTGAGTGCACTTTTGGGAGTCAGCGTTAGCTCGAACCAAACAGTTAAGCAGGAGAAAATAAGTTAGTGTTTCAGCACACATTGTACTACATGGAGACCTTTTTTACCTCAGGAGAGGCAAAGCCAAGATACTCCCAGTCCCAAGATCCTCCGGGGTAGCTGAGAAACACACACACACACACACACACACATCAGAATGATTCTCACAGTGAAATGACGACAGTTGAATGTTTGTCTCAGTCTGGTCTGTAACCAACTTAATTAGCAAGCCACCGTGTCTTCACTCCTCCCGGTGGTGTTTCTCAGAAAACAATCATCACTTTCACCACAAGTGATTCAAAGCAAGTAATGTTTGAGTGTGAGCGTCCATACCTCCTCCGTGGAGGATCAGGAGAGTCGTTCGGGGCCACGCCTCTGGCCACCGATGCCAGGAACTCCTGTCTCTTCTGCTGGACGAGGCGGGCTGCGCTGATGATCTTGTGGCAGGGGGTCCTCAGGTACGGCCGGTTGACCTTCTGAGCCAGATCCTCCACGACCATCTCCAAGTCCGTCTGGGAATAACACACAAATCACGTCATCACTCCCATCTGTTCAACAGGAGACTGGGAATTCGGACATATAAAGGTACAATGTACGATACGATACTCTGAGGCTGCTGGCAGTTTTTTTATGTTTTCAGTGATAGTATGGACAAGCTTGACAGACGTGTGTAGCATTACCTGCATGAGTTCAAAAATCTCTTTCTGTGTGCTGCCTTGCTGCAGGAAAAAGCCGTAAGGGTAAGAGCACTTCAGCACGCGCCGCGTCTTTAGCAGCTCGCACACACCGTCCTCAATGAACCGTGTGTCTGGAGGAGTGCCTTCCCCTGTGCGCACACAAACACGTAAGCAAACATGGCATATGGGTGCATTTTATGAGGTGGAAAGTGAAAGGCAACCATCTGTTTTGTTAAGAGTACGATGACACCAGAACATTAAGCCTTACTAAAATCTTAATGTGGAAAGATTATCGCAAATAATTATTAAACAAAGCCAGTTTGGGGCTGTACATTCTGTACTCTATTCATCCTAAGTGACCGTAATGGAAAACATTTTAGAAGCAGCTGACATTCTGCTGAGAACGAGCTCACTGTACCTCAGTTTGATGCTATTCTGAGGTCAGCTTAAAGGAGACTTACGGCAAATGAAGGCTCTGCTTAGCTGCTCCATCTTCTCTTTAGCTGTTTTCAGCAGCTTCTGTTCCAACTGACAGAGGAGGAGATCGTATTGTGGTGTAAACACAAATTCTGTGAGAGTTTTAAATAGATTTCTGAGCATATGAAATTGTCTTAGTGTGTATTACCTTATAACTGTGTTCATGGTTCTTGAAGCGGGTATAATAGTGCATGAAACGGTCCAGCTCTTGAAAGCTTTTGTGCTTCTTTTCTGCCTGTTAAAAAAACAGCTTCATTGAATATACAGAATGGTGTATGACTGTGTGTGCTTGTTTTGTTTCTGGTAACCTGCATCAACTTGCTATTTGCTCCACGTGGAAATGCATCCCATTTTCCCTAATTCACATTTAGGTTTTTGCAACTTTTTAAAAAATGAATTTGACATTAGATGGAACAACAGCTAGTGACAAGTGTGCAGGTGGACTATCAGCAGCAAATGAAAGAATGGTGAGAATGTTTTGAGTGTGCATTTTAATATGAACTTGTAGGTGTGTGCGTGTTTACCTCTTCGGTCATCTCCTTAGACTGCTCCTCTAGCTGTTGGATGACTTCATAGCGAGTACAGCGGTAGTATCCTCCTGTTGATGAGCTGTGCTTCTTCCACTCCTCCAAACAGATCCAACAGAAGTCGTACTTACACTGCAGAGGGAGCGGAGACTCCCAACATTACTGCCATTTTTCTCACAACATTGCACATTTAGGCAACCACAAATACAAATAAGAGAAATACTCAAAGAGATTACCACCCATTCCTTTTTAGGTTAATATATGTGAACATACATGGCTGAAATAAATGCGTGTACCTTGGCACACTGCATGTGGTTACAACCCTCATTCTTCTGAATGGGTGACTTGCAGTTGGCACATGGTTTAGAGTTGGTCAACAGCCACAGACAGTTAGCAGCATCCTCGTAGGCCTCACTCACACCTGCCACTTTGGAGTAATCAAACAAAGATGTCCACATTTGGCAAAGGTCAATGATATGCAAACCGCTACAAAACTAGAAATGTGGTCAGAGACAACCTACACTCTCTCCAGGGTACCACTTTAAGGCTGTGACATTGCCTGTCTCGTGGAATATGCATGCAATATGGAGGAAATTGACATAATTTGTTGCAATCAACTACTCTTGGCCAAAGGAATCCTGGGAATTTTGATTCTAAGCCACCAAGCTCTAAAGGTATGATCAGGAATGTACACGTGCAACCTTGAGTCCTTTGTGACACCAAGCTCAGATGACTTTTAAGAAAAGGCTCTTTCAGTTTGGCAAGTTTCACAACTTTTCACCGTTGGGCTGAAACCAACCCCAAACAACATATAAAGCTTGAGCCAAATCAGATCAAAGCAGTTTATTGCTGTGATAAACAAAAGCCTGTGGTTACAATACACCTGTATGTTATTGCATAGTATGGGTGTAACCAGGCTGTGTTGGCTGTGCTGACAACTGTTCTAACAGTCTTATTGTGGTGCATACAACACAAAACTGACTTACACTCCTCAGGCTTCATCTCTGTGACTTTCTGGAGCCAGTTCCTCCACATCTGACAGTCACATGGCTCATGGGCCTCACCGAGGCACTCCCTGTGGGCAAGGAGGGGGGGGCAGACAGAAACAAGCACAATATACAGGATTAGGTCTTAAAGTCTACTGACAACATGTCACACAATACTAGAAGGAGATGGACAGACAGGAAAGCAAATCAGGTAACATCCAGAGGGCATCAAAGTCACTATTACTCATAATATTCTCCCACCCACGCCTCACTGTGTATGCATAGCCAATAAAACAAAGTATACCAGCAGAAGAGGTGACCCTTGCCGCAGTCAACTGCTGGGCAGGGAAGTAGGGGGAAACTGTGGGGGTCACTGTCCCCAGGGCCTGGTCGGGTGAGCCGCACCGCCCGTTCACACTGTGCTGCAGGACACCAACGGATGGCTGGATTGTTCTCTACAAACGCCTAACAGAGAGAGGGGGAACAAAACAAGGATTGATTATGAAAGATGGAAGTTATGAGGTGGAAAGGAAGGTCAGAAAACAGGACAGGAGGGACATAAGGGGATAGTTTTACTTTTACCTTGATGTCAAACTGTAAGTATCGCTGGTCCATCTCTCGGGACACCACGCTCTCTATCACCTGTACCGGCACCAACTGGTAGCACTCATATGCCGGGCAAAAGATATTGTGGGCATCGCCCTCCTGAATCTTCAAGTTGAGGAACCTGAGACACAAACAAAAATTTCACGATTAACACATTGAAGCATGCAAGAATATTAGCATAATACAGACACGCACACACACGCCCATACCCCTCCCAGCAGGCTCTGCAGAATTCGTGGCCACAGGACATGTCCACTGGATCTTCAAACACAGAGATTGAGCAGAGACAGATTCCACACTGCAAAGACACAGAGAAATACATCACATGGTATTTTTGATGATTTGTGATGTTGCTTTATTAGATTACATTTTTGATTGAATTTTGATTTTACCATGATGTGCATTCTATCTTTGTGCTGCTGAAAAAACTGTACCGGGCTGCATAAAGGTCCATTCAAATTTCCTTGTCTGACTGCGGATGTTTTTCAGAGGCAGAATGTACCCGTTTTAATAGCTGATGAAGGCCGCTTCAAAAGGTCCACCACTCACGTAAAAACTAATTTTTAAGTTAACATAGTTTCTCACCGTCGCCATCCCATCCTCCCCAGGGGTGAGACAGCTGTCAGTAGGGGAGGTTAGGGTGAGGGTGAGGGGTGAACGGGGCGTCCTAGGCGTGCGAGGCGAGGGCAGGGTGTCCCAAGCGTTATAGCCGCTGGGCGGCGGTGTGGGCATGGACACCCCCGATCGTTGGCAGCAGCCCTCGGCATCAGTCATCCAGGCTTCCAGAAGCTTTTCTCTATCCCAGTCTGAGAGAGACAAACGAGTACACACAGAAAATCACTTACACAGGGAATTTTATATACATAATTTCTCCCTGAACTCTGTGACGTTCAGCGTTGTGAATATTCACGTACATCAACATTCTCTAAAACACACACGCGCACACACACAAACCATGTGCTCGGAGCAGGGCCTCAGCAGTGAAGAGAGGGGCTTGCAGCATGTCTGCTGTCTCTACAATCAGCATGTCCTTCAGTTTGCGCAGGTCCTGAAGCTTCAGTCCTTCATAGGGCTGAAAGGACACAGTGGCACAGTGAGAATGACACAAAGAATAATAAAGAAAAAGAGGGAGCAATGAAAAAGAGAAAGGAATGGGAGTAGAGGAGGAAAAGGGAGCCAAAAGGGGAAATAGAAAGAGGGTGACAAAGAAATTTAGTGACAAATGGAAAAGAGGGTTGTTTTTCACAAGAGCAGGAACAAAAAGGTGTGAGAAAATTAAATGAACAATGACGTGATGCAGAGGGAACACAGTGTGTGCGTGTGTGAGTGAGTGAGAGTGAGAGTAAGACAGAGAAAGAGATTAAGTATTAGGAGGGATTTGGTTGCAGGAAGGAGGATCAAACTGCTATCAGTTGACAGCAGCCGCTGCGGGACAAACCTTGCCGTCTGACCTCAATTTAAACATCAGAGGTGTGTGCATGTGTGTGTGTGTACGTGTACTGTAACTATCAATGTGCTTGTTAGGAGACCTGTGAAGTGAAGACCTAGTAGGTAACAGAAGATGTCTTGGCCAGACCTTTATTGAAAAGGACGACTAATCATTTAGGAATCACTGGTATCCATATATTTAGGGGCGGTGGGGCTCCTCCATGTTGATAGTCCCTGAGCAAGACCCTAGCCCCAAATTGCTCCCAACAAGCAAGTGGGCCTTGCGTGGTTACCTCGGCTGTCGGTGCATGAATGTGTGTATGAATGGGTGAATGTGAGCGCTGTGAAATGCAGTCCATTTACCATGCATTTGCTTATCTCTCTCATACAATTACTGCACATTCCTGCAGCAATATATATGCAAACACTGCTTGACTGAGTGTGTTAGTGTTCGCTACCATTTTTAATCCTTATTTGGATTGATATACTGAGAATATGTGATAAAGTGTAATTCTATAGCAGAGGGAGGGCAGTTATACTTGAACTACTTAAGTATTAAAGTATGTAAATAATATGCCAGATTCAAAGATTAGTTTTTTCCTACAGTTTCTAAATAAAGATAATCCACAAAGAGATAAACAGTCGAGATTTGGGGTTTCATGGATATCTGTTACAGCAATCTGTTCATGTCCATGGCATACACTTGCTGGATATAAAGGCATAAGGCATTTTAAAAATGGATACGCTTTGGTCCCTAACCAGTAGGAAACCCGTGGATGTCTATGGTCTCACCTCCTTGTATCGCAGCAGGTTAGTGTCGCCATGCGCATCTGTGTTTGATTGCTGAGTTGAAGAGGAGGAGAAAACCATCTGCGATTCCAGGCTGAGGGCCAGCTCAGTGTGGTGATGCCGCTCGGCATGGTCACATGGCGTCAGCTTGTCCTCATCCTCCACAAAAAGGTCTGCCTCGCTCTGGATTAACAACTAGGGGAAAAGATAAAGACAGAACAAAGAAGACAACATGAGAATCAGAGGAGTGAGAGGGATACAGGTAGAGGGAGAGAAAGGTGGGGTGACAAAAAAAAGAGGTAAGGAAAGCATGGAGACTACAGCAGGATGGGTGGAAGAAAGAAAGAATTTACAATACAAGATGAGCTGGAAGAAAACAGAAAAGAGCTCTGAGAACAAGACTGATGTAGATCTCTGCTTACAAAGGTGAGCTTTGCTTATAGAAGATTTCATGGAAGAACAAACAGCAAGCAGTACAAATAATACAAAGAAAAGGGTTGCTTCTGCGGAGAAGGGCACACAGAGAGGATGATGGGAGCTGGCATCGCAGCGTGTGATTAAAAGGGTTGAAATGAAAAAAGTTGGCATCCTTGAGAGGAGAACATGATGACCTACGCTTTGAAAGGGAGAGAGAGAAAGAGACGTTTTACGTCTGTTTATGGGAAGAGATTAATACGACAAAGATAGTGTTTATAACCTACATCTAGAGACAGGGAGATTCTTCAGTATCCAAGAGAAAGAAATAGAGAAAATTAAATGTAGAGGGAGAGAAAGAAAAGAGAACCGAGATAAGAAAGCCACGGTAGTGGTAATGAAGTGGAATGAAAGGAATGAAGGTTAAGTTTATATTTAAAAGATTGTGATGTGGACTTTGCCCTTTCGCAGCCGTCTTCCACCATTTCCCTCTCTCATTTTGTTAAATCTGTCTGAATCCTTCCCTCCACTCAGTTTCCATCAGTACAGAAACGACCCTCCATTATCATAAGGTGACTCCCAGAAGGTCCCCATACTCCCTCTCTCACCTCCACACAGCTCTTCATGCCGGCAGCAGCAGCGTAGTGGAGACAGGTGCTGTGGTGGTTGTCCGTGGCGTTGACATTGGCCCTTTCGTACTGGCCCCCGTCCAGCCGGGCCCCAGTCCAACTGAGGATCATCTGGCAGGGAGACAACACGTGAGCACAAACACACAGTGCTATGTGTCCGGCTGTCGGTGTGGATGTGGTCATGGGGGTGTACCTGCAGGCAGTCGGCACGACGCTGCTCGTCCCTCTGAGGTCGGGCCAGTCGCGGTGACAGCGCCCCCTCTGGCAGCAGTAGGATCTGCGGACTCTGGCACAACACATGGAGGCATGTATTGTTGTGCACGTTACGCTTGTTAGGGTTCCCCTCTTTGCTGAACAGGAAGGACCTATGGTGTTGCAAGGGAGCAAAAGACGAGGAGGAGTAAAGAAAATGGAGGGAGAGAAAGATCAGTGTTGAAGAAGGCAGATGAAGCGACAGGTGTAGAGGCGTGGATGAGCAGGATAGATTGCAAGAAGAGAGGTGGGTGTGGGTGTGGGAGAAAAAAAAGAAAAAAAAGATTATTGACTAATTCTGTTTTCAAAGTCTCTGCTATAATGGACAAGTAGGCCTATGGTCGCATGCACACACACACACGCACACACGCACATTCACACACACAAAAAACCACAGACAGAGATGGATGTGGCAGTTGCAGGGGAGACGGGCTGTGGTTACAGTTTTGTTTAGTGAATAGTTTCTCTGCACTTTGTCTGTCCAAAGCTCCATTCATTGATTACATTTCCCTCCTCTTCTCTTCTGTTTGGCACCACTCGATCTCATTTTTCTCCTACTGTTTACTTCTGCATTTTCATTTCTTCAACCCCTCGACGTAACCTATTTGCTTCACTTTCTTTCTGTCACTCCCCTTCCGCTACCATTTCTCTTAATGCTCTACGTGTTAAGTCGAGTAATGACGCTTGATATTATATTCCTTTAGAAGGGCATTTTTTTCTTACATTATTTCAATTGCGTAAAGGGTAGTATAAACGCTTCCTGTCCCACCTCTACACACAAGCCCCTACTCATGTAGCTCGTGTTCAGGATTGTAGTGGCCATAAAACAGGACCTCCAGAAACTGAGGGCAAATGGACATCACAAGGTTTAGCTGAAATTGTTGAGCACCAAAGCTGCATAGAATAAGCGCTAATTTGACGATGGGCCAAGGCAGGAGTTAGGCCACGCCGAACAGCCTGAGTAGAACACTTTGAATAGTTGCTGTTCACATATTTTCAAGGTTGTGTTCATGTATCAACGATGAGGGGGTTACACTTCCTGTAGTACACCCATTTTTCCAGTAATGGGATGATGCTGTGCTTTACCAAAAAACAAAACAAAACCAGTAAATGAAGCAAATAAGTCCATGACTCAGACTTTTTGAAAATAAGTTTATACAGAGTCAGAGCATCTGCCCACGCTCGTCTTCCGAGTTTGTGTTTTGTCTCAAATATCTCTGTCAACTATCTGCTGCCTCTGTCCAGTCAAGCTGCTGGAACAAAGAAGCATTTCCTCTGATACTTATCTGGAGCGGAGCGGGCTGTTCAGCACACCCCTCTGGCCCTTTGTAGGTTAGTAGGAAGGGACACAAATAGCACAGCGATTGATTCACTGTGTTATATTTGCAGACGCAAATGCATTAAGCAGTTGTGAAGTTGAATTTTCCACCCTCTTAAACAAACATGTGTATGCATGTGCATGCATGCAGACACGCA
>OMNV01007466.1:1706-25504 GCA_900303265.1 Brotula barbata
CTGGAGATGCCTGCGGCCTTCACTGTTTCACTTCCTCTATTGCGGCTTTCTTTAACTCTCCTGCCCATTCAGCTGTGACACAACTAAGGCTCCGAAGTGTGTGTGTGTGTGTGTGTGTGCGCGCGCGTGTGTCTGGAAGTGTCAGCCAAGAGCTCGGGAGCACGTAAAGGGAGAGGAGGAGACAAAAAGTGAGATGTAAGGGGAAAGACAAAGGCATCGTTGGGAGCAGGTGCGGGGTCTGTGATTTATAGTCTGAGGATTTGAGCGTGAAATCCATTTGTGTTTAAGGTGAAGTGAGGCCCGACTGTGTGCCGCGCGAAAACCTTGAGGAATTTATGCTTTCATCTGGAAGAGCGAGAGGGGCCGATGGTGGAACTGATGGAGAAATTTAAGGCTAAACACTTGAAGTGGCACAGACAAGGGTCCCACGTGTCCCGAAAATCCTTTTAATGTTGGACATTTATGAAACAATGGCAAAAAAAATCAACACATTCTCAAGTTTTTTTGTTCGCTAAGAGCAGCGTGTCCCTGAAACTTTTCACAGGGAAAGAAACGAGTAAATCAACCCAAAAAAAAAGGTAAGTTCCACCTCCAGGATGTGGTTCTGTGCTTCCTTAGTTTCCTCTGAGTCTCTCCTCATCCTTCCATCATAACTTACAGTCTCATCCATCTACCACAGATCATTAAACAAACATGGAGGTCACATTTCACGAGGTACGCCCGTGAAATCCACCACAGCAACACAGACACCAAAAACACCAAACCTCCATTTGTCTCAGATTTGAATGTTTCTGTTGTGTTGCGATTGCTGAAACGCTTCTCCGATGTTCTCTGTCCGTTCTCGTGCCCACACAAATGAAGGCGCATCATAATCAACCGTGGAAAGAAAAAAAATCACACAGGTAATCAAAGCGTCAGAAGTGTGCCGCGTGCTCGCGCCGACTGGATGATGAAGAGGATCGCGGCGTGTTTCTGGCCTTAAGTTCACACCCACATAACATCTGCATTTCACCCGGGAGTTGAATGCAGAGTTGCCTGCATTGCAGTGCACAGAGTTCCGTTTGACACACACTCTGCTGAACACACTTAGCAGTCATCGCACCATGTGACGCCTCACTCTGTGTCAACCTAAAGCCCGTTCAAAGCGGAGCTGGAAGCAAATTATTGAAATGTATTAATGCTGCTTAGTCGACGGGAGCAAATTTGCAGCAACCGGTTAAGCCAGGTTCAATTCCCGTGATGATCAGCTTCAGGCTTGATTAAGTGCTCATGAGCAACAACAGCTCCAGAATTGCCTCCGTGTTCCCCAACCCTCCCCGAAAGGAGACTCGGAGCCAAGATCGCGTGCCGTTATTGATCATCGTTCAGCCTGTTGCTCTCCTCCCTTCCTGTCCCGACCCTGTTTCACTGTGACCGTGACTGACAGGAACACACTTGCACACGCCCTCCTCCGTTTTGAGTGTTTGTGCACAGCAATGCTCAATGCGTACATCTTCATTTGGAAGGTATATCTTTCAGGTTCTCTCTCTCTCTCTCTCTCTCTCGCTCTCTCTCACACATACGCGCACACGCATACACTCACTCCATAAGGCGCCTTGTCAGGTATTGAATAATCAGTGCTGCAGAGCAGAAGCAGCCAGAGAAGCCTTGGTTATTCATGTGTGATGGTGCTGCTGCAGAGGATCCAGCTGGCTCCCACAGAGCTATGTCAGTGTGTATAAATGTGTGTGTGTGTGTGTGTGTGTGTGTGTGAGAGTGAAAGAGAGCGAGAGAGAGAGGAGGCAGGATGCCAACAAACGTATGTGTCAGAGGCATGAATTTGTGTGTGAGATGCACGCGCGTGCAGGTGTGTGTGTGTGCGCGCGCGCACACCTGTCAGTTTGAGCGAATGCACTCACCTGTGACATCCTCATTCTGTCTCTATAAGCCGTCAGCGAGAGTGATCCTCTCAAAGGCCCAGACGACACACTCACACACACACATATGCACGCACACACACACACACGTACACACACCATATCAGCCATGAGCAGGTGTTGAGATCACTGACTTCAGAAGAGGATTTTACCTATGGCAGTTTGAATGTGTGCCATGTATTTTCACCCCAGTAATGAATGCTCCCTCTCTGTCTCTCTTTCTCTCTCAGCGTGTGTGTGTGTGTGTGTGTGTGTGTGTCTGTTGGTTTGCAGTCATCCTGCTAACGATTCATGCTTTCAGGGACATCATATAAGGCTGCGCTTTGTTGAAGTGACAGTGATGAGGAATCCTGGAGGACACAAACTCCAACATAACTGGAAATAACTGGAGACGGGTCAGTCCTGTACCAAGGCTGCATTCTTCCATCTAGTGGCCACATATGCACACACACTACACTCACACTGAACAGCGACAGGCCAGAACCACACACCACTGCCAACATCTTAAAACTGTAGTCAAGATTTCATGACTTTGAGGAATGTTGTGTCCGAACTGGGTCACTGGCATAGTTTTCCAGAGAGTTGGAGAATTGGTCCAGAGGCCCTTGAAGGGTCCACTGTGGGTCCACGTGGCATTGAGTTATGCATGCTGCAAAAAAATGCATCCCCAAATAGAACAATGTTTTTCTTCACATTTAAGGTGACATCGAGCGGACAAGACAAGACGCAGATTGATGCGAAAAGGCATCTGGAAGGTACGAACTAAACTCACACAGCAGCTTCATACAAGGTAGCTTTTAGAGTAGCTTTTATTTGGATTGTGGGTCCACCTGTGGACGACAGACCAAAATTTACTAAAAAGGCGGGAATATGTGACACTGTCCTACTTTGAGTGCAAATTAAAAATCATGAAATTTGGCATAATTGAAAGTTACTTCTTAATAAGTATCATCTTTAATCCCGTGTCATTCGTTAGTATCTCCACTGGACACCATATGCTACAATCTTCCATTTTTAACTCTGTATGTTTTGATTTATTTCCTCAAGTTCAGATATTAACGAGGCAGGTCAGATTCATACCCCGGAGTAAACCTGACAGGGTTACACCAGAGAGTCTGTGGAGACGGATGGAAGTGTCCAAAGTTGTCCCTGTCTGCCACGAAGCCTCCCAGGCTGAGATCGTCAGCTTGTCGCGTTAAATAAGAGTTAGCAGCCTTCAAAGATTATAATTAAACATCAGAATTCATCATTTTATCAGCAGACTGCATCATGACTTGGAAGTCAACTCTTGACCTTTTGATTGGTTGTCAACACTCTCCTGAGGAGGATACACACACACACACACACACACACAGAGCCTAGCAACAGATTCTCTGACGACAAATGTGATGCAGAGACGACGGTTCATCTGCTAAACCTCCTTGCTCATCAGTGCTTTTGTAAGTGTGTGTGTTTGTGTGTTTGCACCAGCTGTCATCTCACATATAATATATAATAAACAAGTTTTAGATATTATTCGATTGCAGCCATGTTGTTATTATTTTGTACTGTATTCCGATAATGAATAATTCAAATATTTGAGTGCCAAAATTAAGGGGTGATTCAACGATGTGGTGTGTGTACGTGTGTGTGTGTACGTGTGTGTGTGTGTGTGAAACATCACTGAACATCACTTGTTCCACAGAGCTGGGTGGAGAACACAGCTGCCACTTCACACTGCAATTATGCCATTACAGGGTTGACAATTGACCTGGAGGCATCACACACACACACACACACACACACACACACACACAATAATCACGTGACCACAAATTTGAATGCTTGCACACTCACGTAATACATTAATGCAAATTGTTGTATTTATAATTTTTTTAATCCTCATAGAAGTAAGGTCTCTCTTCCTCTGTCACTCACACAGACACAGACACACACACACACACACACACACACACACACACAGCATCAATACTGAGCTCTCCATATGTTCTGGGGTGAAGATGAGATGGTTTAATTGAATCCATACATTTGTGTCCTCTCTGTTGCCTCCAACACCTCGAGGCTTCGCCTGTGATTCTCCGCTCTGCCCAAGGACAACAACATGTCAGCCAATTAATGAACCAGTGAGGAAGTCTGCTGCTGAAAACAGGAAGGACGGTAGGTGTTCACTGAGGTCACCGCTGTCACGCTCTCTCACACACACACACACATTGCATTCTTCATGCTGCCTCAACAGGACAGCAGTCGGAGGACAGAGATGGACACAAGCTGCCTCATTACAATAATTCTCTGCTCCTCACGAAGGACTCGGAGTCGTACAGCTTTGTTCCTGTGAAATTTTATTGCCGGTTAAAAATAAATTAGGTTTGTTTCCACTTGACTTCAAGTAAGTAATGGTAATTGTTTTTATTTAAGTGTATCAAACGATGATAATTTTTTTACGTAGATGTGGGAGGAACTTTAAACTGTACATTTGTCATGTAAGGACATAGTATTAAATAATAAAAAAAATACATTGAAAAAATATTTTTTTCATTATTAGTAGTAATATTTTATTACTTTATGAACTAATTTATGACAATATATACATAAATATGAATGTCTGTCTAGCTGTAAGTGTACAAACAAGTGAACCAAAAATAACAAAAATACATTATATTCAATTATGCCTTTTAGTACATTTAAAAAAAAATCTATTTTTTAGTATTATATAGTAGTGCCATTTAGTTCAAAAACAATATTACAATGTTTAGATTAAACTTAATATTATTAGTATTAATATTAATATTATGTTTACGCTCCATCCGACGTCAGCTCGCTCCGTACGTCCCTCCCCCTTCCGCACTCTTGACGTCATCACGCACGGTTTCCAAACAATACTGAGGAAAAAGCCACGTTGACGAACCCGTCTCAAGTGTAGTCCACAATTTGGCGCAGAATAAAGCAGCAAATCGTTGTAGACGCTGTCATTTCCTGTCGGGACAGACCGCGGACAGAGCAGACATGTCTTCACCGCCGAAGGAGAAAACCGAAACCAAAGCGGGACATCTTCCTGCAGGTAAACATCCAGCTGTGGCGCTGCTTCGTTTTTCACAGCTTTGCCCTGCACGTAAAGGCCTTTGTTTCTGTTTCAGCTTTTTTTTTTTTTACAAACGTTTCAAAAATGCACCGTACGGTTAACTACTGTGCCGTTGATAAAGCTGCATGTGGTGTCGTGACTCTTCTCCTCGTTTTGCACGCAGTGTAGCCCACATTTCTCACTTTTATACGTTTCCTTACTTCCGGAGTGACGTGAGTTATTACACCTCGACTGCACTGGGTGGCTACTAGTGCAGAGATTCAAAATCTTTGCAGTCAAATCGGCGGGTTTTTTTTTATAACGTTGGGGCCCATGCATGTTAGAAATGACGTGGAGGTCATAGGTTGAATGCTGCAATAAGTGGAGGAAAGCAGACGTGGCCATAAGCAGCGTGGCACGACGCGGGGCCTCTGATAGCACGTAAGATAACAAGTTACCTGTTATTACTGACGTTAAGGGAGCAGCTGTTCCCTCAAGGTCATCGGCACAACGTGTGCCCTGCAGCTGGGGACTGACCAGTGCCTTGCCAAAGAGAGTTTGGGCGCGATGGCTGCTTGCCAACACAGGAATTCGATCCTCAGGAGCAACCTTTCCATTTAACGTGCTGTCCTGTCAAACTATCAATCATTTACCAACCTGCAAATCTATTACAAGAGTTATTCCTCTTAATGCTGATCCTTCTTAATTAGAATCAGAGTTAGGATTGGACTGGATTACCATAGAAATCTGGATTAACACTGGGATTGAATAGCAAGTTGGCAGTGCACATGTATGCATTTCTTGTTTCTATAAATGATAGTGTAAACCTTTTTTTATTTGCCAGTTCATGTGCTACACTCTGTATATATAGTGTGTGTGTGTGTGTGTATATATATTGTGTACTTTGTGATCCATCCACGTTGGGAGGGGGGGAGGTAAACTTTTAAATAGCCATAAAGGTTGGCTGTTCCTGCATTGATTGTTTTTGAGTTCTTGAACCAGCTGTCTAAATGCAACTGTGTGCATATGTTTCTGCATCCGCCCACGTGCCTGCATCCATCTGGTTTGTGTGTGTGTGTGTGTGTTTATTTATTTGTTTGTGTGTGTGTGTTTTCTAGTGAGGGCAGGGGGTATGAGGATAGTGCAGAAGCACCAGACAGCTCCTGTCCCTGAACCACCACCAAAAGATGACAGCGAGGAGTACGTGAGCAGCAGGTAATACACACATACACACACTCTGCACAGAGGATTCAGGTTGGGTACTCACAGGTTGGGTACTCCGTCGTTTTGCGGTAAATCCTAACTTTGTGAAGCTCAAACTGTATGTATACTGAAAAAAAAAAGGCAGCAGTCAGAAACCTACCAAATTTCTAAAGTTTGCATTCTTATTTTATTTCTATGTAACTTCTATACATATGCTGCTTAAAACAATCCAGAAATCTTGTTTTTTCGGTTTTGAAGACACAATTGTGAGGCATTTTTGTAATAAAAAGGAATTTGTCGCCTACTATGATGGAAACCGTAATCCATAACTCCATAATTTACATTTTGTTGGATTTTATACCAGTACCAGTACAAATACAGGTTAAGTTAGCTGTTAAGACAAACAATGCAATGTTTGTATGTGAGTAATACAGACACGCGCACAGATCTAGTCACGTGGCACATTTTTGACCACGCCACTCTACTGCTTCCAGTTATGTGTAAAGTTATATTAGGCCTGTTCCAGTTTTACCGGGTACTGTTCCCGGCGAATTGTGTAAACAGCATAATTACAGCATTAACTTCAACGGTGCGTTCATCTGTTCATCTGTATTTTCAGTTTGTGTATTTTACACCACCTCGCCTCTATTCCCAAGTGACTATTTTTGTGTTTTCGTATTGGTATGTGCATGGTTTATATGGTGGTGAGTAAATTCTCCAAGTTTAGATTCAATGTCAGTAGATGCTCACTTTCAATGTAAATGTGTGTGTGATTCTCCCCCCACATATGTCTAATCAGTATTTATGAGGCCACGTCAGCTATGTGTGTATCGGGACAGGTGGCATGTTCACACCATATATCGGTGTGTGTGTGTGTGTGTGTTAATAAGAGTTGGTAAATGAGTATTGGCGGCTGTTGCACGGTGACTCGCATAGTTCAAGAACACCGCCAGCTGTCAAGAAATTTTGTGTGCGTACTGTATGCACACAAGGAACGTCACACACACCCAACTATGTATGTGCACCGAGTATTCTGCTGTATGTCACATAGTTTGGTGGGAGTTGTCTCTCTCTTCTTCAAGGCGACGCAATGGGCCGTAAGTGATACTGAGGGCAAGTAGATAGAAAGAAGGCAACATGAGACTTTGGTTTATACTTAAACTACAAGGGTAACAGCTTACTCCAGAGGCAGAACATGAGAAGCACTTAAGCTTTTTCTACTGGACTGTAGCCAAGGGCGTGACTGCTGTACTCGCAGTACTTAAGTCCTTAGTCATACTTCCACATTTTGTAATGTTTGCTGCTTCAGATGATTATGGAGTCATACTGGAGACATGGAGTCTTTGAGAATTAGAAAACAATTTGTCCAGAAATAAAGTCAAATGTGGAATGTTATTTGGATTAAAAATGGGAAGAATCTACTATTGGTTGATTAAACAATCATTGTGTATAGGATATATTATGCTTTTGTTGTTATTTTCCCTCATTATTAGTGTAATTAGCGGGAAAAATGTGATTCTCAAAGTTGCAAGACACATGTGGTTTACAAAAATGCTGGGTCAGGCATTTTGCATGACACAGTTGAGCTCTTCTGCAGGGGTCCTTAAAGAAATAATGCCTTAAATGATCAGTTTTTGACTCCGTGTGCTCAGTGGTGCTGCAGCAAAGGCAAAAAGAAGAGGAAAATGTGTTTTTTTAAAGATTAAAAATCAGTTGTTTTGGGTATTGGTTTTATAGTTTAGACAGCTAAGAAGGTGTGTTAGGATTTTTCTATTAATATTGACTTTTTATAGACTAAGAAATGAGTTGTTTTTTAATTAATCCTGAAATACTTGAAGATTTTATGAATACATTTCCCTCCTTCCCTCCTAAGTAGCAGTGGGTAGAGGTGTTAGCTGAATGTCTGCTGCATAAATTCAATAGAAGACTTTGTGGGTTGATAAGTGTGACTCATCCCCCTCATGTGAGCTGACTACTTGTCTCAAGCCAGCTTTGTTTGTACTGCTGGAACCCGTACAGAATTTAATAGTTGCCTTTGTACTTACTTGGCTTAATTTCTCCCAAAGCCTTTCCTTTTAGAGGTTGCAAAGAAGAGGAATCATCAGTTGGGCTCTGAAAATAAATTAGACAAACAGTTTGCTGAAATCTCTGGAGAAATCCATGGTGGATGAGCCTGTATCCTGATAGATTCCTCTTGTGGCTGTGGCTGTGTAGAAGGAGGTTTTTAACCTCCTGCCTGTAAAATGTTTATCTTTAACTAAAGATTACCTGTCAGCGGATCCACAAAGAGAGTCTGAGGAGCTCCATTGTATCCGTAAATACAGACAGTAAAACCCTCTTATACACACACATTCTGTCTCTCGCTCAGCATCACGCTGATGGACGGCTAGCAGGTGGCTACTGGGTAAATTTCACATTAGTAGCAGCCAGTGAAGCGTTGTAGTCAGGGGAACACCTGCCGTACCCAATCTAGCCAAGATGGACAGATGGGGCAAAGAGACAGGAGAGGCCAGGGCTGTGGCTAGGAGGGGAGAGGAGAAATATGATGGTACAGGGAGAGGAGGATGCTGGGGGATACGGCATGGAGGGGAGGGGTGAGGTGAGGAGGAAAGGTGTAGGTGGACGTAATAGGAGGAGCAAGGATGGCTCGGGGGTGAGACACAAGCAGGAGATGGGAGCATCGGCCAGGACAGCGGTGACCCGGGGAGGCTAAGTGCTCGCTGTCAGGGAGATGTGTTTTTCAAAGGCATGTCAGGACGAGAGCTAGTGAGGGAAGCAGAGGGAGAGAGAGAGTTCAGGTAAAACTAGCAGGAAGAAAAGATGCAGTACAGATTAGCGAGGTACAGGCATATTGATCATTGATTAAGGAAGACCCTCATTATCTCTTAACTCCAGTGGCTGTGGGCTGAGACGTAGAGCAGAGCTGCTGTTATTGTTTGGCTCTTATGTTGTACATTCTGAAAGGAATATTGAAAAGAGAACAAAGCATTTTGAAAAAAACGTTATGTGGGCAGGGTGTTGGCATATTCTAGTTCCCATTCCTCTTCTTCTTCATAATTACCATAGCTGGACTCCGTCTTCTTAATGTACATTACTGCGTCTAATAGTTATTCCGGTTTTTAGACACGGTTTTTCAGGCATGTTGGACCTACGTTAGTTTTTCTGTGTGTTCTGGCGAGAGGTGGATTCGTTCCAGGGGCTCAGAAAAAGAGTGGGAGGTGCTGCTTCCATGCTTGACTAAGTCACTGCACACACATGCAGTACTTGGAGCTGTGGTAACTTGTGCCGTAAGCTGACAGCTCAAGTGAAAAGTTGAGGAAGGAGACAGAGAGAAAAGAGGGTGGAATGGAAGAGGAGGGGGGGAAGACAGGCAACAGGCATCTGTTTCTATGGCAACCACCAGCACCTCGCCCACGGCGACAAACTTCCTGCTCTGCTGAAGCAGGGAGAGGTGGGTGGGGTGGTGCTGGTATTGGTTGGTGGGTTCATAGCTGAAGACAGGCAGACTAAACAAGAAGACTCTGTGGATTAATGCGTATTTTACTCTCTGATTTAAAGAGATCAGCCTGAACGCCCCCTCCCTTCTTCCTCATCTCTTCATTTTCTCCTCTCTCCTCTCTTCACTCTTCTCCTCCCCTGACTCCTGTCTAAAAGACACTTTGGAGCAGCTCTTTGCTGCCCCCTGCAGGCTTTGTGTGTCTCCGTAGTGCCTCACCCTGACATTACACCAAACCACAGGAAAGGTTCCTCTCTCTATATGTCCATTCTACCTTTATTGATCGTACAAGACAGCCTCATATGACCACCACGGTGACTTTAGACCTAGCATTGTTACTGTACTCACGTGAGTAGCATATTTACAATAGTCATCATTTTCATTGTAATTTTCTGAGTTTTTTCCAGTTTTAGAATAATTAACGACTCAGTTGTGTGTCTCTCTCTCTCTCTCTCTGACACCATTACCTCCCCGAGTCTTATCTGAAAAAGATGGGTAGACTTGAAATTTGGACAGTCTGTTTTCGGCATTTTGTCAGTTATCCTCAAATGACACAGATGCAGATAGACACTTAACAGAAGAAAGACATGTGACAGCCCAGCGTGAGGTACCAGCCCACAGTTTGTGAATAGATATCCAACTGAGTGTGCCAGTTCATGTCACCCCCACGGCTTCAGATGAATGCATGGCAAGCAATGTTGAAAAGATGAGAATAAGTCGACAGCCAATAATTCACAGAAGGAGTTAAAGTCAGAAGCTAAGATGAAAGTGTAAAGTTATTATTAGGGCTTTTAGCAGAAAAATGTTTGATGCTGTCATTGAAAGCGAGCTTTTTTACATCGTATAGCAGTAAAAGCACTGATGAAACAGACATAATGATTATAGACGGGATGACAGTGGGCCGACTAAATGGAACGCAGCCGTAAATTGCACTTTTTGGCTTTGCGGGCGAGGTTGTCTCTTCATTCAATCCATTGAAAGTCACTATTAATCCACACTTTTCAAGGTACAACAAAGAGCAAAAATTTATGAAACACTTGCAATGCAGATTTGGACTTGACTGGATACAAAATCTCAATCTAGTCGTTTTTATTTTTGCAGGCCAGGTTGTCTGCAAATGAGACATTTCTTTATTTAGCTATTGCCACTTGTGCAAACTGACAAATGTAAAGGGCCAACTCTGCCCCCTGGTGGAGGGTTCTGTTCACGTCGCCTGCCAAGCATTTGCTCTGAGTTTGCGAAGTTCCTCGTCTGTCTTTCACTTCCCCATGCGGTCCAGTTGAAAAGGTGCAATACTTGACACATTCAAAGGAAATCTCCACTGTGAAGGAAAAAAAGCGGTTGCTGATTGTCACGATTGTTTGTACTTGTTGCTGCACAGTAACTTACTTTAATATGGGAGCGGATGTTTGAGATTAAATTAGGAGGTGCTAAGATGTTAGCATTTTGCTACGCTACGTGTTGTTGCTAGGTTAGCATGTTTGCCGTCTCTGTTTTTACTCTAAGCTAGTGCGGCACGCCACAGCTAGCAGCGCTATCGTGCCATATTTAAGGTAATTGACTTGTAGAAACAGAAACCTTTCACCCTCACGTTTTGGCTAAGTGCCTAACGATGCATAATTGGTGAAATTCGACGACATTTCCAGCAAATGAAGAAAAATGGGCAAATATTCTCACTGAGATGAGCAGCTGAGGGCCGTTCAGTTTCACGGTGTGACAGCTCAGATGACGTGTCAAGAATCCCTAACTTTTTAATAGTATCGAACGAAAACGACCTGGATAGAATTAAAAACTCGTACACCCAAAAAAGTTACAGATGTTTTAAATGTTGGACGTTTGTACCGGGACTGGTGTGTGTGGAGCTTTGAAGGTTGTACTTTTTGGCAGGGCTGACAACGCCGTTAAATTAGCTGGCACGAGTTTCCTACATCAAGGTCGACACTCAACTCAGGTTCCACACTCTTCGTCTTCTCTCCTCCATCTCTCCCTGGCGCCACTCCACCTTTACCTCCAATCTCCCTCTCTTTCATCTCTCTTTCCATACTTCCTTCTCCTCCTCTTTTTTTCCCTCCCCCCTTCCTTTGCCTCTCCCCTCCCAGAATCTTTGAGCCCAGTGTTTGGCCAGGATGAATGGGAGCTATTTAAGCTGCTGGCAGGTCTATCCTGTGTGTGTGTGTGTGTGTTTTGACAGGGCAGGATTTTAGTGTTTTTGCACACTTTCCCTTTTGGGCTATTATGGAAACATTTGTCAACATAAGTATATAAAAACTCAAAGCATCCCATGACACACAGAGTGCAAATTAGATTCATTCGACAGCTCTCTCTCTTTTTCTCCTCTCTCTCTCTGACATATATGTTGGATGCATATCATGGACTCGTTTTACTCCCCTGTATACTAATCTCTCCCTTTCTTCTCCTGTCTGTTTTTCTCTTTTCAGTCCACCAAAGGTTCCTGTGGTCGTGTCTGGAGTGGTCACAAAGGTAAAACACACACATACACACACACACACACTACCAGTAGTCACAAAATCATGACATCAACACTGGTGGCTCATTGTCCTTAAAGGGTAGATAAAAATTGAGTCAAACTGGTTAAAAAGAAAAATAGGATACAGTTGTGATGGGACCACTTTGTTTAGCCATTATCAAATAAAATAAATGAAAATTATCCATTTTAATGTATAAATAAATGTCCGATAACACATCAGTTTGCATAACGAGTGTCTAATTTGTGCATATTTCACTTTATTTCGTCGTGGATATGAACATTCAACATCAGCATCAGGCACTATTATCAATTGAAACAAACCTTTTGTTGTGTGAATCCAGTAACATAGTATAATGCAAATCAGTGTCACACTGCTCACCATAGCAAACTTCACACTAACAAGATGTCAGACGTGCTCGTATAATATTGCACAATGTTGCTTGTACTCTGTCAATCTGTGTGTGTGTGCTTGCATCTTGTTAAATTTCAACAGCTATGACCCACAACTTTGAAAAGTAGGTCAAAGTCTGTGAATAGCCTCGTGTGTTTGACTGTATGTCTTACGTGTGCGTGTGTGCGCGTGTGTGTAAGTGCATGGCGTCCTTGAGTGGGTCACCCTGATCTGTGAGTTTATCAGCTGTGTGTGTGTGTGTGTGTGTGTGTGTGTATGCGTGTGTGTGCGCGCGTGTGTGCGCGTGTCAGGCCAGTTAGATTGTTTGCTGAAGTGATATGGGTGAGGTGGCAGACATCCTATTTATCCCCCGATCCTCCTTTCAACCCATCAAGTCCAGAGGCTGCCCCTGCACAAAGCCTCCAAAAACCTTCTAGAAGCCAAGAGAAACACCTCAGGATGTGTGTATCTCTGTGTGTGTACGTGCCTCTTGGTTAGCTGGGATAATTTTCCTATATGTATGAATAGCAGTATAGTTAAGATCTTTAGTAAAAGCTACAGGAAGGAGTAAATAGAACATTTACACACGCTTCGTCGGGCTTTACAGTTTTATGATGCATTGCGGTCAAAGTATTTCACCGACCCTTATTCTTCAGACTATTTGGCATCCGTGGCGCAGCTTCTGGAGGCCAAATCCAGGAAACTCCACACAGAAGGGCCACGTAGACACGGGGCATTGAACCCAGTACCATGTAGCTGTGGGGCAACGATGTTGCAGCAGTGATGAGGCTGGTGACAGTAACGTTTACGTAACGTCAACCAGGATTGAAGCAACAACCTTTACGTCTCTAGCCAGCAGGTTTTTATATAGGTATTTATGCCAACCTGCCCACACCTCCACACGAGCGAGGTGCCGAGGAGATAACGGGGATGATTCAGACTGGGGTCAAAGCCGTCCACGTTCCATGCACTTAGCTGGATAATGAAAGTTACACGCACACCTGCTGCCTGTTTCCTGCCCGTCTAGACACACGCGTGTTGGTGCAACGCTGCATATACTGTACAGTGCAAACACAACACAAACGTACAGTACAGAGGGGATTAGGGTCAAGCATGAGATGATCAGAGGAAGGATTTTGTGCGTGTGTTAATAGTTAAATTGGTTATGTAATTATTTTTTATCTGTACATTTGGAGATAAAACGCCATGGTCACCAAAGTTAGCCCTCCTTTACACACCCAAGGAGGTCCGTGTGTGTACAGAATGTGTGTGTGTGTTTTCTCTCTACCTTCAGTTTTTCATTAGAGCAAAAAAAAGGGAAGATTAAAAGGGATGAAGGTGGCAGGGTACAGTTTGTGAAGATGAAAAAGCGGAGGAGAGTGATTTCTGTGTAATCAGATAAATTGTGGGAAACAGCTGAATATTTTGACTCAAAGGAGCGAGGAAAGAGGAAGTAAAGAGAAACGAGGAAGGAAGGTCGGATAATGTAAAGAAATCAAGAGAAGCGGACACGTGTGTATGATTAAAA
The DNA here is from genome assembly GCA_900303265.1 of Brotula barbata. Classification (NCBI taxonomy): domain Eukaryota; kingdom Metazoa; phylum Chordata; class Actinopteri; order Ophidiiformes; family Ophidiidae; genus Brotula; species Brotula barbata. Next base: position 15,787 of record OMNV01007466.1, read on the forward strand.
TTGTCCTTTTTTTATGAATGATCAAGGTCCTGCTTTGCTCAGATTAAAACGAGGCGGTTTATGGACATTTTTTTTTCTTGGAATAAGAGATTGAGGTTATACAACAGATGTTCAGGGACAGATTAGTGTGCCATACTGTACTTTTAACCCATTTTAAACGTTTCCTCGTGGAGAGGAGCAAACTGTCACAGGTAAAGGTTGTAAAACTCACAGTACACACGCCAGGAAAATGACGTCATATTCAAATTTAAGGTGTAATTAAATGTGCCCGATATACTTAATTAATCCCAACATTCTGGTCCTTGAATAATCCAGCGTACAGTATGCATGTTTTATAATCCCGTCGTGTTCGCTCTGCTTTCTTCTGTGCTTCATGCATGTGTTTTTTTTCTGGCTTCTGCAGCAAAAAGGAACCTTCTAATTATAAACTTTGAGTAAAATTGCATGCATTTTGTGCTCTCCAAGCACGGTTAATTGATTATTAATCATTGAAACTGCTCTCACCGTGGACTAACGAGCCTTCCATCTGTAGCTTGGGCCACGTGCTTGAATTTCTGAGCTGCTTGTACGCGTGAATGTTCCCCGAGCGCTGTAATCAGACGGCATCACAGCGGTTCCTCTCCCTGTGTTCTGTTCAGGGTGATAAGGATTTCACCCCTGCGGCAGCCCAGGTGGCTCACCAGAAGCCCCAGCCTTGTGTCCCCAAGACGGCGCAGGTCCAGCGCCTCAACCAGCAGATCCACCAGCCCCGCAAGTGAGCCCAAAACCAGGATGCATCTCTAAATCCACCAGCCGGCCTTCCCAATGGAACCCACGTGATGAAGATATTTCCCACCAGGCAACAAGTCCCTACAGATAATCAATCAATTTTTATAGCTTGTTGCGTTTCAACAATTTACCAGCAACAGTGAGTGATACAATTACTGAACGGCCATTGTAGGAGTCCCATTTTTATACATTTGCAGCCATCCTGAAGAGGGATAGGTTTCAAAATTCTGTAGTCTTAAGGTGGCACAGAGGGGTGGTGGGACTTCTAAAATGGCTCTGATTCAAGGGTGTGATCTAGTGAAAGGGATCTCAGATCTGAGTCTGAAAAGAAACTTTGAACCCCCAGAAATGACCAGATCAGATCACTGCAATCAACCAATCAGCAAAATCAACGCCCAAATCAACTTGAAGGGAGTGAATCTTTGATGCTGCCAAGTCGCTTTGGAACAGCGCGGACCAACCAATAGTCGACGAGAACACGTAGAGTACATATCATGAAGCCAAAGTAACGAGTAATGAGTGCAACTTTGACAAGCGTTTCATTTGGGCCTCCACATTAGAATGAAGGATGCACCAGTCAGTTTCTCCACCATTCAATCAGAGGAACCAGTTCAGTTATGACACCGCCCAGTCTACCAATCCATCCATGTCTCTGTTTACTTGTGTCTACTCAAAGTACCAAGCTGATGAGCCGACGTGCCCACCATTTAGACTTTTTCCATAGCGGCGTCTCTCTGTTCCAGTTTTTACCTTCATCTAACAAATAGAAGATCTCGTTTTCTCCACTCACACTTTGCCGTGGACCTAAAACCATCGCACTTCATTCGATTCTCAGAGCGTAGCATTAGCATACTTCAAAATGAAACGAGACAAAGGGACTCCATTGCAGGCCCATTCAAATGCAGCTGCTTATATGAAGGTACAAACAACAGTCTGACGTCGACTGAAACATTCCACAACAACAACAACAACCAGCCTGAACAAAGATAAGCGTGGTGTGGTGGTTCCTCCGTGTGTAACACAGATACATTAGGTGTCAGCAGATACGGTCAACGTCCCATCCAAAAGCCCACATCAGCACATCTCTAGCACTTACACATATCATCACACACACACACACTCTCTCTCCTTAGTCACCCATCCCCTTAAGCTGAAATGTCATTCATTGCAACACTAACGGTTCAGGTTTCCAGGAAAGAAAGAAATTTATCGTGACAAGAAGGAATAATTTCCAGTGTTAATTTAATTATGTTTAAAAGAAGAGTTTTATTTTTGTTTTGCCGAGTTCTTTTTCTTGAGTAAATTGTTCAAATTGTACAAATCTTTAGTCACTGAGTGGACTTAGGTATTAGCTGTGGTTGTCATAGTAAATAAAGATATTGACTATCTTGAAACCTGTGTTTTGTCTCGTCTTTACTGGAAGGAATTGAGAGGTTTTTCACCATTATTTTTTATGGTGTATCTCGTGTTTCCAGTGTGATGTTGTCCTATTTTTATTTTACAGATAATGATGTAACTTGTGTGTGTATTTCTTAATTTTTTTCAGTTCCTCCCATCGTGCTCGGTGTGCCGTATCCTACGCCTCGTCTCTATGAGCATTCCGTTGTGAATTAGCTCTCTGCTCTGAAGGATGGGGGCTCAGGTGGTGTTTTCAAATGAGACACAAGCGTCTCCCTGAGAGCCGGCCGCTGTTTTGCTCTTTTCAGCTCACCAAAAAAAAGAAAAACAGGCATGCAGAGTGCACCAGGTGTTGGTCCGTGTAATCCATCTTTGCACGAGCATCTGCAGCCAGGTGTTCTGTCAGTTTGTGTTGGCTCAATAAACCATCCCATGCAGGCTTAGCTGGTATGAGCCTCTGTCAGCGGGCTCCAAGTCCCCATTAAAACTGACACGATGCTCCTTTGGTGTTTGTAGGTCTGTCAGCGAGGCAGACGTCTCTACTTTTTACCCATTGAACTGAGCTTCATATCGTTATCAGTCCAATTTAGCTTGGTTGTTTACTGTTTCTTTTTTAACCTGAATATGGGCTGTGATGACATTTTACAGGTTAGGCCACTCTAGGTTAACAGGTTGAGCCTGTTTGGTAGAGTTGTTGGTTCAATGCTCAAGACAGTAAGTAACTATGTTGGTGTCCGATTCGGTATCGTGCTGCAGGAATGTTTTCAGAAACTCAGGATCTTCCTTTTATTTTGGAAGGATAATTACTTCCTTGACATTATTTTTCAGTGCCTGCTCCAGGTAATTCATTCATTGGTTTGGGAAATGTTAGATGTTATTTTAGCTTTCAAAATCTTCCTCCCCAGCCCAAAGACAAGCTTTTTTTTTGCTTTTTTTTTTACTGTCATATTTAGGTTAGGCACTCAGGCATTTCTATAACTTAAAACAACACAGAGAAGACTTTAAAAATGAAATCAGTACACACACATCAAATCTGGCTTCACTTTTCTGTAATATTCAGACTCTTCAGAGTACCTGGAGTGTGTTGGGACCTGCAGCCGGCACTGAAAATGACTGTTTTCTCTCCCCACACTGTAAAAACCCGACCTGTGGAGCAGAAGGTGTTTTTACCCTCAGCGTCCTCCCCGGTTGCTTCAGGACTCCGGCGCTTTATGAAGTAACTCCTGCCTTAAGTACACACCGCCAGCTGTTGTCCATGTGGTCCCCGGAGACATTGAGTCCAGATTTGACTAGTTGAGACTGGTTGTGTCTGACAGGTTTGCCTGACAACCTTCCATTAGCTGTCTTCACGCTGATGCTGCAGTTTACTCAGTTTGTCTCCTGTTTACTCCTTTTGTCCTTCTACGATGAGGCAGCTTCACAGTAAAGTTACTAAACTACACTGAAACTACACCAAACCTCTGCTGAGTTGTTAAAATGTTCCAGCTGTACAATTTGTTCTAACGCTGAAAATATTTTAAGGGCCCAGTCAGACATTTTTACCTTTGAGCAGTTTGTTCCAGCAATTATTTCTTACTTTTTTTTTATTTATCTGTGTGCCGATGAAGGAATCCGTGTTATCGTTAATTATTCACTGCTGTGCAAGCCGTATCCAGGCATCTTTGAGATGCAGAGCTTAGAGGCCACTTTTTATTGGAGGGCCCCTTTCCTTAGATCAGATGAAAACAGTGCTCACGGTGTTTGAGTGATTACAATTACAATCACAATATGTCCATGATTGACTGAAAAAGCCAGAATATACCAAATAGATCAGGATGTATTCTGGCTAAATCTGTGTAAAATGATGTCCAACACATCTGGAATAGAGAAAAATTCAAGGGAAATCAAAAATGCCAAAGTGTGATATTTTCCTGTGCCTTTTTGATATTGAATACTGCATTTTTTTGAGTTATAATTTGTAAAGGCCCCAAATCCAAGCAGACTGGACGTACCTAATCAACATTTAACTGATAGTATAAAGTTTGCATTTGGGTGACATGCAGTGTTTAGACTCTAGACTTTAGACTCTAAAGTAATCTTACATCACTATATTATGTTATGTTATGTTATGTTTGCCGTTATGTTATGTTTGCCGCTCATCGATTTCTCTAAAGTTTAGAGAACTCGATAAGTGGCAAACATAACCCTTGAAATGTTGTACCAAAACTAACCAGAAGAGGGCGCAGGTTAAGGATGGCCCATGTTCACAGGTCTGACATGTGGACTTGCTCCTACTCAGTGCTGATCTTATCTGAAATCTTAGCCTGTAGCATCAGAGGATGACATAACAGCAGCCAGGGCTCCGTTTACTTGCCGGCATCAGAGGCTCTGTGGAGGGATTTTATTCTGGCTGAGGAGGAGGAGGAGGAGGGACAACAAGCACTGACACGCTTCATAATCTTAGGTTGCAATCTGCCCGCAGATGTTTCAGATGCTGGGATGACCTAGATATTACCTGATGCATTTAGGCCCAGTAGGTTTGTCTCCCAGTTCTTTCCTCCATAAGATGAACAATCCATAAATTTACAAACTGATGGAACAATCAACATTTAATGACCATAAAGTTTATCATCAGTGTCAGCATCTGATACATCTCCGCGTCTCAACTTGTATTTCCCCATAAAAATCTGTCATTATGTCAAACAAAATCCACTTTCATGTTAAATATTTCCTCTCTTTAATGTTAAATATGTTAATCCTCCAACCACTCGAGGGTTTGTGAGGTGTGGACTCTGTGAAATGTGAGGTTTTTCCTCATCCTTTGTTGGTTGCTGATTACTTTTACTCGCGGCTCTGTAGACGCACGGTGCCACTCTGAAGTCAATGGCGTTTGTTTGAAGAACCGATTTGGCTGTGCGGCGCCCTTCTAACCCCTTAGCAACTCATCACCATGTATATTAGACACACACTCTTGGATGGCACTTAAAGCGCAATTGCCAAGAGGAGTTCGGAGCGTGAAATTGTGCTCTCTAAGATCCCGACAATGTTATATCACTGCTTTCCCCTTGGCTCCGTGTTTAACCTCGTGGCTATTTTTCGGCCCATTATTTCCACTGTTCCAACGTGAAAACGGGGCGCTGACCTCTGGCTGGATAATGGCTGCCCTGTTTTTATCAACAGCTCCATATGTTTGGGATTACACTCGGGTTGTGGAAACTGACAGGGGTTCATCCTGATGTCACAAAACTCTTGTTAAAACTGAGTTAATCTCTGTCTTATTTAAATGCTCCTTAATGTGAAGTTGTTGTTTTTTATGGAAATCTAATTTTTTTGCTAAAGACAAGCAAAGAAACTCTTCATTCACTTTATAATTACAGTTCAACATCTGTAAGTCTGATAACGGCCGGTTATCAACACATCTGGAATATGGAGTGTTAGATTATGGGTTTATGAAAATGGATTTTTTTTTTAAATTTAGGAATTCATCATAAGCGTAGATTGAGGTTTTTACGAATTTTTATGCTTTTTTCTATATGGTAATTTGTTACATGTTATGTGTGAAAATGCCCATTAATTAAAACAAAAAATCAAAATGAGCCTCACCTGTCTGGCTTAAAGTGTACCAATTTATTTAGCATTCTTTAAGGGGTTAAAATATAACACATCTCTGGAATTTTAATGATAAAAATCAGAGCAAAATATCAATATTTGGCTCATTCGCAACCAATAATGAAAGTCGCCGTTAGCTGGAAAACATGTGTCGCATACCCGTATGGAATACAAAATAACAATCTCTCTCCCCATGACAACCAGTGTTAGTGTGGTTTTGCAGTGTAAACATTCTGTCCGTGTTAAAATTTTACCTCAATAGTGTCCACTCATGTCCCAAATATTTAAATTAGAAATCAGCAGGTCAGTGTATGAAAGGTTTTCATCAAAAAGCATGAAAATCTCTAATATAAAATATGTATTAAAAATACATTCATAGGTTGGTCATGGTAAAGTAAAGCAAACAAAAACTAAAAATATTGCTATCAAATGACATTAGATTCCACACACTCTTTTTTTTAGCTTTCTTGGTCAATATGACATCATCATATTTGATAAATTGCCTCCGTGAAACGTCGGTTTCTCTACCGGGGGGAGTGTGTGTGTTTGAGTATTCTGTGGTTTGATGCTATAAAAAATACTGTTCCTCTTCAGCACCAAAGCACAACAAAAATATACACTTGGCTCCATTACAAAGCAATAAATATATAAAAATAAATTAGCTAGAAACATTTCAAGTATAAAATCCCCTGGGTATTTCCTGTCTGTCTTGTCTGTCTGTCTGTCTGTCTTCACAAAGGACACTGAGGACCAAGAGCTTCTACTGCTGGCAAAGCTCCAGGTTAAGGTGAATCCACTTCCTGTTCCTGACATTGGCTGCTGTCCGAACGCAAAGCTGAGCAGGCGAAAGCAAATCTCTAATTTTCTGTCCTAAAGCTGTGATTCATTCCAGGCTCACTCCACGGACAGCCAGCAGAGAGGGAATCTGTCAACAAGGTCCCACCCGGCGTCCGTCTTACATCACTTCCTGAGAGGCGTGACTTCATTTCCTCTTGCTGGCTGCGAGGTGTCTTCTGGTTATGGCCTCCAGCCGCTTCTTCTCGGCCTCCTCTGCTTTTTTCCTTTCCTCCTTCAGCTCCTTGTAGCGCCACTTTGGGATCTGCAGCAGGTTCCCCCGTGCGTCTCTGGCGCTGCTCTTCCTGTGGATTTTGTCCGGTATGTACGTGGCAGTGGGGGCTTTGGAGACCCTCACCTTGGGGATGCTGAGCCCCGGCCTGATGCTGCTTTTCCTCAACACCACGTTCACAGGTACCAGGCTGGTTCTTCGCTGGTCCACGGCGTTGGCGTGAAGGGAGCCCCCCAGGCTTTGGGGCTGAAGGCTGGCCTTGCGTTCTGTGGAGCCCTTGGTCACCACTGGGTCCTGGCGGGTCTGGAAGAGTTTGGAGACCCCCTTGGTACTCTGCTGCTGGACGATTTCAGGAACCGCATAGCGGCGTTTCCCCACACTTGGAGGACTGGTAGGACAAATCTGAAACATTAACCATCACTGATTATTACGGTTTGGGGTCGTCACGGTGGGAACAGTCAGACAGTAAGGCCGCAAAGGTCAAGAGAGGTTTGAAAACAGGAAGGACGTGGCCGTGCGTGTGAGATTGGGAGTAAAAAATAATATTAGTATTAAAAAGTATGTGCTGTAAATTTTCCACTCTGAGAGATTGAAAGGTAACAAACGGATCCACGTGGAGACAGGAAATGAGCTCTGATACCATCATTTAGAAGAATCCAGACTCACATCATGGCAGGCCACGGCGATGAAGGGGCTCCGCATGGCCGTGGTCACAGAGACCATGTGGTCGATGACGCCGTGGTCCTCCGGGTTGTTGATGTTGGCGATGTTGAAGACGTTCCGCACCGTGTTGGACAGGCGTTTGAGGCAGCCACGGGGCGCACGGGCTTTGGCCACCAGCGATGTCAGCGGGGGCCACTCTAGACTGGGACGAGTCGAGGACACATGAATCCACACGCACCGACACCGTTACAGTCCTGATCCCAGAGTGAATCTAGATCTACTGCATGTTTATTGGTAGATTTATTGACTGAGAGAGGAAGAGGAAGAGGTTTGAAGCTGAGGAACTCACTGATTGTGTCTCTAAGGATTCAGGATGAGCAACAACAACTGGCAGAGCAACAATTTGGAAATCACGGCCGTATTTATACGCAGCTTTATTGAATAAACTCCCGCTCGCGATGACAGCACTCAAATCGACTTTTTTTTTGTGTCATTGTGAATAAGAAAAGAAAAATAAATTGGATTTTCTGCACGTTGCTAGTCTGTGTTAGCGCCTGAAATTGGCAGTTTTTGTTGATTTCTGCTGCAGCGCGGGACAATGTTGACATCCAGGGAGAGAAAAGGAGGCAGTTTGTGTTCTCAATGTTTGGCGTCTTTACCGGGGCGAGTTTCTCTCTGTAACAGTGGAAGTATTCAAAATGCATCAAAGCGGCAAATGAAAGAGGATCCGTTTATCTTTACCCATTGATTTTTGTTCGGCGTACGTGGGCGTCTGCTCTGTCGGGTTTTTACCTGTAGGCCTCGCAGAACTGATGTGCACACGGGCGCTCCGAGAGGCGGGACATCACCCACGCCGTTTCGTATCGGCCTGTAAACAAAGCCCACTCCCTCGCCGTCAGGTGACGCCCAAAGTCCCTCGCACTCAGGTCGGCTCCTAGTGGAGAGAGAGAGAGAGAAAGAGAGAGATGAGGATGGAGGAGCTCGGATAATTTAATATCAAATATCTCCTTCAGTTGTTAAAAAAAAAAAGAAAGTTTCCAATGTTTCCCATCAGTTTCTTTTTGCTTCTTTGTTTGTTTTCAATTGGAACTCTCATAATCTGGATTAAAAAATCTGGATTAAAGACAGTCGTGACTCTGACGATGGTACTTTCTGTCAGTTTGGTGATCATCGTCTTTCCAAAACTTCACGTTTGAGCTAAAGCATCTGCCTTCTTATTCCGCCATTTACACTCCGCCCGTGCGCCTCACCTGCCATCACGAGCGAGCGCACACACTCCACGCGGCCCTGGATGGCGGCCTTCATCAGGGCGGTAAAGCCGTGACAGTTTCTCCTCTCGGTGTCCACGCCGGAGTAGTAGTTCAACAGGTAGTTGGTGATGGTTATGTGGCCTTAGAGGAGCGTGAGAGGACAACGGCGGTTAGGTGGCTGTAGTTCTGGTGTGTGTGTGTATCTGTGTGTGTCAGCATTAGAAGCAAAGTTTGTGTGTTAAGGTGTGTTTGTGTTTAGGAAAGTTAGGAATTACGGTGAAACCATCCGTGATCTATTAAATTTTGGTACCCGTCAGCCTGATGGTGACCTGTAGTAACCTGTGTGTGTGTGTGTGTGTGTGTGTGTGTGTGTGTGTGTGTGTGTGTGTGCTGGGTCTTACCCGCCTGAGCAGCAGTGATGAGGGCGGTATTTCCCTCGCTGTCCTGCCAGTTGATATCAACATAGGGACACTGTGAGAGCGCTATGACCACGTCCACGTAACCTTGGTAACAGGCGACCAGCAGCCCTACCTGAGACCGAGAGTGAGGGGACAGGAAGCGAAGAGGAATGAGTTAAATGAGAGGGGGCCAGGGAGGCCGAGTCCTCCGATAAGAAACGGCAGGAAATGCGGGGAGAAAGCGGAGACGAACTAAAACATTGTGGCGAGGCGTGGACACGCAGGAAGCAGCATCACAAGGATTCCACAACACCGGGAGACCTCTGTGCATCTCCCAAAACCAATATCACCGAGCGAGCCTGACATGGGGAGACCTGGGCCGCGGTGAACCCGCTGGAAAAATAAGCTTCAGTCTCACACCACCAGCATAGTCCCCCTTTTATGTGTGTAGCTGAATGTTGTGCTGTGTACGATAATGTGTGTTTTACACGTGTGTGTGTGTGTGTGTGCGCCTGGAAACTCCTGTAAAAGTTGGGTACTTCCTGGAAGGCGGGCATTTCATCAGCCAAGGCAAACAAGTTCAACAC